>PVIA01007001.1:0-35370 GCA_004024845.1 Tonatia bakeri
GTGAACACGCACGGAGCAGCCTATCAGAGCAGCTTCCCTTTTCCCGCCCCTATATAAACCCCGCCGTTTAAATAAAAGTTTGCAGCTTGATCAGAATTTTTTGTCTTGCTGCCGTTCTTCGCGCCTCTTGCTCCCACCCCTATTCATCCGTTGCAGGTAGGCTCGGGACCCTCGTTGACTGCTCCGCAGGCCGGAGCACAGTAAGCCAGAAATGACGCTCAGCCTTTCTAGTAATGAAAGACCTCCAGATGAACAGAAGACGACTTTTCCTTGCCTTTGGAAAAAAAGCAATAGGAAGATAACACCCAGCATTGATGGCGGGAGGAAAAGGGCGATCTCTGCTGTTAGAAGTGGGACACTTCTCTCTTCTATAGCGAGAAGCTAGTGAGGCTCCCAGGCAGATGGAAAGGGGACATTGCTCACACATAAATAGCAAGACCTTTCCCCTCATCAAGGACACCTGAGAGCACGTGGGTCCCACCTCTCCTCCCAGACCAGAGAACACACAGCTTAAATCTCCTTGGTCTGAGAACTTCCTTTGATACTTGGGGCAGTTGTGAGATACCGCAGGTCCCAGGGGAGGGAAGGTGGAGGGGGGACCTAGAAGCTGGCTACAGGCTTAAGACCCCTAAGAAACACAAGATAAACAACCATCTTGCATTGAGCTTATTCAGGGGCTTAAAGAGGGAGAGAAACAAGGCCAGGGCGCTCCTGTAGGGAGGAAATAAAGACCGATGGTCAGTGTGCTGTAGTCATGGAAACACGGAACTGCAGGAGCCTACTCCCACCCTCCAACCCCAGCAGAAAGCCTGAGCACTCACTAGAGGGAGTGACGCTGGTTCTGATCCCGAGTCTCCGCCCTCTGTCGGGCTGAATAAATCTTACTCTCATTACCGGCGTCCCTGAACTGAATTCTTCAGGAGACAACCCGAATTGGGTCTGGGTTCAGTTCAGTAATAGCAGGAGTAGACAACTGTAAGCTTTTGGTAGCGTGTATCAAAATTCAAACTACTGCCTTAACACTCAGCAGTTAGAGTTTCAGGAATCTAGCTTAGGTTGCAGAAAGTTACAGATACATATGTCTTCGTAGCTGCATCGTAATAGTTACAGATGGGAATGTAGCTACCATCCATTAGTAAGGGACTGCTTAAATAACCGGCATATATAGAGCCAAAAGGATCTGTTCTCATGTCTTCAAGAGAGTCAACCTGGCCCTGGCTGCTGTGGCTCAGTGGATTAAGCACCAGCTTGCGAACCAAAGGGTCACAGGTTTGATTCCCAGTTGGCACACTCCTGGGTTGCAGGCCAGGTCTCCAGTTGCAGGGACTGAGAGGCAACCATACATTGATGTTTCCCTCTCTGGAAATAAATAAAATCTAAAAAAAAAAACAACCCTGGATGGTATGGCTCAGTGGATTGAGTGCCAGCCTGTGAACCAAAGGGTCACTGGTTTGATTCCCAGTCAGGGCACATGCCTGGGTTGCAGGCCAGATACCCAGTACAGGGTATATGAGAGGCAACCACACATTTAAGAAAGAAAAAAAAGTCAACCCCAGGTCCCCTTTTTTAGTCCTTTTTCTAGGCTTTGGACACCTTGGCCCCTCTGTTTTTTTGTTTTTGTTTCTTTTGGCTTGGTTGTCTTAACCTCTAGGCGTGTGGGTATGTCCCACTCGGACTAGAAGGAGCAAGCTGGCCTCTGGCTAGGGCTCTGGTTTGGGCCCTCAGGGAAAGCGCTGCCTGTCCCTTGTCCCTGCTGTCATCGTGGGAGAGAAGGCCACAGTCACCAGTGTTTCCGCACCTTCACTCTGGGGCAGCCGCAGCTCCGAGCGGGGCTGAGCGAGTGTGTACTCCTGACCATGGGGCCACGCCAGCTCTGCTCCCTCATCTGTAACGTGGGGATGATGGTTTCACCCACCTCCCCACCTCGTGGGGTGGCTGTGGGGACAGAGGAAGTCATGGTCAGGTGCTTGTCATTTTGCCTCAGTCTGCTTCTTGTGGTTGCCCTTCTCAACAGTGACCTTGAAGGGTGGCCACAGGGAGAGTCAGAAGCTTTCTCTGCCTTACACCTCATTTCTCTGGCATGAACTCAGTTGGGAACAGGACAAACACGGCTTCAGCCAGGTGTTCAAGGTCAACATCAACAGTGATACTAGCAAGGCCATGTTGCTAGTATGTATCCTTGATATGATGTGACAAAAATGGACCCGTGCCTCCGAAGTCTTCTTCCCAATAACCCACTGTCTTAACCATGAGAAGGACACTGGATTCTGGGATGGGGTGTCCTGCAAAATACCTGACCGGTCCTGAAAACTGTCCCGGTCATCAAAGGTGGTGGAGTCCAAGGAACCGCCATGGCTGAGAACAGCGTGGACAGGCAGCACGACTAGATGTAGCGCAGGGTCCTGGGACCGAAAAGGACCTGGGGTAAAGACAAAGGAAATCCAAGCAATCGCTGGACTTCAGTTAATGTATCAGTCAGTGCTGGCTTATTGACCGTAACAAAAACACTAGTGGGAAGTGTTATTATAATAAAATACAGTAACACGGGAGGCTGGGTGCTGAGTTTGAGAATTCCGTGTACTATCATCTCAGGGTTTTCTCTAGACAACTGTTATTGAAAAAAGAAGTCTATTAAAAAACAAAACAAAACACCTGGAGAGATCTTTGAGAATCCAGACTCTAACCCTAACTCTTGAATCTGATTCAGCAAGTCAGGAGTGGGGCCCTGAGACCTGAATGATGGGGTCCAGAGAGGCTCTGGGCTGCGTTACACTGGGTGCTGGGGGTAGCGCACACGGAGAGCACCTGGAAGCTCTGCGCCCCGCCCTCCTCCCCGGGCTCTGTGCATCCCTCCGTGTGCCTGCCTGTTCTGGGGCTGTATCCTCTGTAATCAAATGGTCAACGTAAGTTCAAGCAAATTATCAAACCTGACAGGGTTGTGGGAACTCTCAATTACAGCGAGTCAGTCAGCAGGGTCAGCAGCAGGGGTAAAAACCTGGGCCTCGTGATTACGCCTGAACCTTCACCTGTGGAATCTCTGCTAACCCTGGGCAGTGTCAGGTTCGAGTTGAAATGTTGGACACTCAGTCTGAGTCCCCTGAGAACCACAGAATTTCTTGGTGTGGAGAATACTACATATCAGGTGTCAGAAGTATTGTGTGCAGAGGGGAAACTGTTTTTCTTCCACCAGTATATGTGTTTAGTGTATGTGTATTGAATGAACCCAAATGGTTTTTTTAACAAAGGAGAATTATACACAGAGAACATACCTCTGCAACTGCATAGGACCTGCCCCCTCCATGATTTCTAAGCAGGCAGCTGCCCAGGACATCACTGGTACTGGTATGCTGCCAGCTTCTCTGTCCCAGAGGTGAGTTCTGACCCATCCTTCCCACTCAGGGTGGCCGGGCGGAGACAGGAGCAAGTACCCCCCACCTGTGCTGACTCAAGGTACATTCACTGCCTACTTCCCCCTCTTACACCACCACTCCTCCCATCAGAATACCCAGGGAATGTAATCAGTTTACAGATGGGGAAACTGAGGCACTAAGAAGGTGATACTTGCCCAGGCCTCACAGCCAATCAAGGTTGGATTTGAATTTAGTAATCTGGCTCCAGAGCCCATACTCTTAATCTCTATCAGCCACAACCTCCCTACCTTGACCTCAGTGGAACCTAAGCCCAGCCCAGTTGTGTGCTGGTGTGTCCCCAGTGAGGTTTTCCCATTGAGACCTTGGGGCCAGGGGAGATGGGCGTGACTAAACCCTGTCGAATCGCTGTGGCCATGTTGGATAGGAGACACATGGAGATGCATATTTCCACAGGCAGACAGTTCGGAACAAAATTAGGTGATACTGTGTTGGGAGCCGCCCTGCCTGGTTTCAGGAGCTGTAACCACCCTCCATGGCTGAGGCTGAGTGAGTGACCTTTGACCATAAGCCACTAAGGAGACACACCTTATCTCCCTGGCAGGGGTGCCGCTTCTGCTCCTTTTTCCATAACTGGCCCCCAATGCTTGATCCGTTAGCCAGTGACGAGTAAGATTCCCCAAGGGGTGAACGACCTAAGACAGGCACAGTCTCATGCAGGCCCCAGGGAAGGACTTGGGGGGCTATGGAGAAAGGGGGTGATGGACCCTCACCCCTCGGCTTTGACAAAACCTAAGTTCTCTTTCTGCCTGCGAGAAGTCTCCTAATCTCTTGGCTGCCTTACTTACCCTGCCTGACTTAAGCCTGAAACAATGACAGAGGACAGTGCAGCCCTGTGCTGGAAAGGGCAGGCTCCCTGGGTGATCAGACCCGAGAAAGAATACAAAACTCCTGTGAAACCTGCTTCTCTAAGAATGCTCTCAATTAAATGATAAGGGTCCGAGCAGGAAATGAGTTTGTTTCCCAAAGTTTTGTAGCCCCTTAGCTAATAGACCCTGACTCAGAATAAGCCCTCGTAGTTCTTTGTATGCTATCTCTCATTTGATCCTTATTGCTTGGCAATGATTAATGAACTTTACCTGTATTCCTGGGCAATTTAAAAACCTGTGAAGGCAAGAATCAAGGTGCTCTCCTCTTGAGAGGGTAGCTGTGCTGTCCCTTTTCCTCCCCAGGACTTGGTAGTCCGTGTGAATGTGCCTCAAGTCTCATCCATGACGCTGCGAACACTGGGCTGGTGTCTGCATCAATACTGGGATTAGTGGGAGCCAATCCACAGGTGAGGACCTGGCTGGGGTGGAGGGTGGTTCGCAAACCTCAACCAGAAAAATTAGGGACCTGGAACGCGGGGTACATGGGCAGTCACATCACCTCATCTGGAGTCCTTATTGACACAGATTGTAAAAGGGGGTCAGAGCGGCCTATCATGGTCTCAGGACTGTGGGTGGCTGGGGGGCCCCTGAGTCAGGGACAAAATATTCGGTCAACATGCAGCGTCAGTCTGCTGGGAAAACCACCCCAAATCCCTTGGGATGGTAAAATGTTTTCCTTAGTGGGTGTCTCTGACCTTGAAAAGGTTAGAAATAAACAATAATCGCTAAATGGTGCCAGTGAGTAAGCGGCCTGAGATTTGTAAGTTGAGCTTTAAAATTTGTTAAACTGTTGGGTTGATTATTTCAGGAAAGACTTTTTTTAAAGCCAAAGAAGGTGCAACTAATTCTGTGCACCAAGGGTGGTCTCAAGAACGCCAGCAATTCCATCGACAAAGCCCCAGGCTTCCGCGAGGGCCAGTTGCCTGCCTGGCTGGCGAGGGCACCGGGCTGCCCTGGGGAGGAGGCGTGTGGCCCCTTGACTGCACACAGAGCTGGGCTCTGGGGGCGGGAGGGCCTGAGCGCAAATCCTGATTAACAGGATTAATGTGAGAGAGTCGACCTGTGAACCTAGAAATAAAAGGCCAAAGTGAAAGACTACCAGGGTTTATTCGGGAAAGCAGAAACCCAAATAGTCTTCTGATGAGAAGGCAAGTGGGAAAAGCTTAAAGAAGAAAGTGAGGCGTGTTTGACAGAGGGAAGGGGAACCATCGCATCAGCAGTAGGAAGGCATTTCTACAGGTGCAGGTAAGCTAAGGTACAGATGTTAATTCTAAGGAATGTTTTGTTTTGTTTTGTTTTGTTTAGTCTGGTAGTCCTGATACCTGCTTTCAAGGTTATCTTGGCAAACAGTTGCTTCTGACACAATGTTTCCCTAGGCCCGTCAGAAGGTTAATCTGCCCGGTCTCAACATCCAGAGGTTTGAGGAGCGAGACCTGTGAGGTAGTACCTCTGGGATGGCAGCTGCGACTCCACTTTTGGCCAATGTCTTTTGTTTTTATTTTTTAAAGATTTTATTTATTTTTAGAGAAAGGAAGAGAGGGAAACATCAATGTGTGGTTGCTTCCCATGTGCTCCCACCTGGGGACCTGGCCTGCAACCCAGACATGTGCCCTGACTGGGATTCGAACCAGCAACCCTTTGGTTCACAGGCCAGCATTCAATCCATTGAGCCACACCAGCCAGGGCATCTGACTCCTTTTTTAAGTGGCTCCGTTTATATTAATTTTTGCAGAATGGGGATTAAAATGACACTCAGTCGTCTCCTGATTCGGCCCTCCCGCATGCTGTCATCACGTACCTCTGGGGGCCAGCTGCTGCTCTGTCGCTGGGAACTCGATGTTGTTGAGGCCCAAACCCATGGAGGATTTCCCTGAGAGTTTATCTGAGCCAAAACTGAGGACATATGCCGGGGAGCAAAACCTCAAATGCTCCAGACAGTAACAGTTTTTGCAGTTTTTTTTTAATGTATTTGAATTTAAGGAGGGAACATAAGGAAGATTAAATGAAGGTCGGAGAAAGGGAAGAGGAGAGTTAAGATTAGTTACTTTCGCCCTGGCTGGCGTAGCTCAGTGGATTGAGCGCGGGCTGCGAACCAAAGCATCGCAGGTTCGATTCCCAGTCAGGGCACATGCCTGGGTTGCAGGCCACAGCCCCCAGCAACCACACATTGATGTTCCTCTCTCTCTCTCTTTCTCCCTCCCTTCCCTCTCTAAAACTAAAAATAAATAAAATCTTAAAAAAAAAAAAGGATTAGTTGCTTTCTTCAGGGTGGTTACATTTTTAGAAGGAGGGGGCTGAAAAGAGGCCTCTTGGAGGTGAGTTAACCTCCGTGCACAGAAACAATGGATAGGGTTTGATTAAGGCAAAGGTAAGACTTTTACTAAAGAAGTTACAACAGTGCACGAACTTTGGAGACTGGCTTTTAGCATCAGGCATCTGAGATTCATCCATGTGGGATGGATCAAGAGCGTGTTCCTTTTCACTGCTGTGTAGTATTCCACAGCATGGACATACCACTGTTCCTTCATCAGCTCTTAGGGATTAGGAATAAAGCTAGAGGGCTCTTCTTTCTCCGATATACACTATTGCCTCCCATTTCACTGAGAAATCAGAAGCTATCGGAAGAGGGCTTACATGAATTCCCGGCACCACTTCCTCACCTTCCTGCGTCCACACGCATAAGCTCTCCTGTGACTAAGGATACACTCGTGGGGCTGCCACCCACGGCCAGCCCTCCCCTTGTTCCCGAGATCCCACCTTCTTTCCCAACCCAAGGTCTCACCTGGCAATTCCTCCCTCTTTTTTGCTTCATCAATGTCCTCCTTTTTACCTGATTCTTTTCATCAGCATACAAACAGGTTGTCAAATTTATCTTAACAGCAAATAAACAGGAAAGAGCATAGCAGGTCCTCCATCAAAAATTAAACTTAGGATGACCGAATGACCCAGCAGTCCCCTTCTGGGCTTGTGTTCGAAAGGGTCTGTGCCCACTCTCGTTCACAGCAGCATCAGCTAAAGGCGGGGACCACACACGTGCTGGCCAGCAGACGGATGGATGAGCACCGCGTGGCCCACCCACACAACGGAATATGATTCGAGCATTAAAAAGGAAGAAACTTTTGACAGGTGCTACAACATGGATGGGCTTTGAAGACATGATGTTTAATGAAAGAAACCAGCCACAGGAAAACGAATACCGAGCGACACCACAGATCGGAGGGCCCAGAGCGGGCGGATTCACAGGGACGGAGAGGAGGACGGTGGTGCCGGCGGCTGGGGGTGGGCAGTGAGTGTTGAATGGGGGCAGAGTCTCAGCTTCGCGAGGTGGAAAGAGCTATAGAGATGGATGGCGGTGACGGCTGCACGACAGTGTGAAGGTCGTTAATGTCACCGAACCGTACATTTAAAAATGTGTCAGCCCTGAATGGTGCAGCTCAGTGGGCTGGGCACCGTCCTACAAACCAGAAGGTCCTGGGCTCAGTTCCAGGTCAGGGCTCCTGCTTAGCTTGTGGACCTGGTCCCTGGTGGGGGGTGCACAGGAGGCAACTGAGGGATGTTTCTCTCCCTCTCTGTCTCCTTCCCTTGCCCTTGCTCTAAAAAATAAATAAATAAATACAATCTTTAAAAAAATAAAATGGTTAGAGCAATGCCTTGACTGGCATGGTTCAGTTGGCTGAGCAGCATCGTCCTGCAAAGTGACGGATTCCCACCTGCTGGATTCCTAGTCAGGGCGCACGCCTGGGTTTCAGGCCAGGCCCCCGGCTGGGGCCTGTGTGACAGACACCTATTCAATGCCCCCCTCTCTCTTTTTCTCCCTCCCTCCCTCTCTCTAAAAATAAATAAAATCTTGTTTTAAAAGAACCTTTAGAAAATAGAACAGTCAGTTTTACGTATATTTTACCTCCCAGAAGCCCCAGGCAGAACCACGAACATACACTCTTGACCTCACACCTCTGTCCAGTGCGAACATGAGAAAAGTCCACACCTGTAAGAACTGTTATGAGCTTGTCTGAGCCGCACTGACAACTGCCTGGGAGCAAAACCTACCGAGAAAATGCTCCGGAAAGTTTTATACATTACAATCAAAAGAGGAAGTGTGTCCTGGCTGGTGTAGCTCAGAGTGGACTGAGCGCCAGCCTGCAAACCAAAGGGTTGCTGGTTCGATTCCCAGTCAGGGCACATGCCTGGGTTGTGGGCCAGGTCATGTTGATGTTTCTCTCCCTCTCTTTCTCCCTCCCTCCCCCTCTCTCTAAAAATAGATAAATAAAATCTTTAAAAAAATAAATAAAATGAAATTATAAAAAGAAGTGTAAGGTGGGATAGATTACCTCGGTGGGAGAAAGCAAGGCGGGAGCGACCTTTGGGACGGGACAAGAAGGTAAAATGATAGACACGCGCTGCTTTTCCTCGGGTCAAAGGGAGGGTGGTTACCAGTTCGCAGTCAACAGGATAGCAGTGACAGTGAGGGGCTCTGTGGTCTCAGCACTGGTGGTGGTTTTGCCCGAGGGGTTTGGCAAAGGGGAAGTTGCCTTGCATTCCAAAGGAGTGTTATTGTAGATGCAAAATGACAAGAGACAGGCTCAGTTAAGGTCAAGACTGACTTTTGTTGGGGAAGATTCTGGCCTAGCACGTGACTATCCGTCATAAACTGCTTTTTGTTCAAAAGCTGTCACCTCAGACCGTCCTGTTCGTGACTTGGGTCTCTGAGTCCCTGAGGCCGCCATGCAGGGCTCCGCCAAGCTGGTCAGAGTTAGTATGCGGCCCCGTTTTGTCCACACCACTTAGTGTGTCTCTCTGCCTCCATCAAGAGCAAAACTCTGCCCTGGCCGGGTAGGTCGCTGATTAGAACATTATCCGGGCTCACCAAGGCTGTGGGCTCCCTTCCTGGGCCAGGCACCTACGAGAAGCAACTGAGGAGGGACAGCTGGGAAAACTCCTCAGCAGGTGGAATGGGGAAACTGAGACAGCTGCACAAACCGGCCGAGCTATTCACAGCCAGATAAAACGCCTCCCTGGAGACGACATCTAGGCCTGTGTTTCAGTTCCCAGCCCAGAAACGCCAACAAAACCAGGGGGGTGACAATGACCCGTGCCCTGGCACTGACCAGCCAGTAGAGGCCATGACCCGGAAACAGCATACTTGGAGAACTGATGAATATTCTGCTGAAACCCTCCCCCGAGAGCCCCCCCAGAAATTCCCACCTGCCCACCTGCGAGGGAGAGAGAACCTGTCCAGACAAAGGACTAAGCTTCTAAGCATGCCTTCTCCCTCTGGGTGGCACACCCCAGTGCCTTCCCCTCCCTGCTCTCCATCCCTGACAGGTGTGCATGTCTGAAACTCTAAGGGTCCCTATGGGACTTGCAACCGGGGAGGAGTGGGTAGTGGCAGCTCATCCCAGGCTAACCCCCTGAACCTGTCTCCAGGGCCCCCTTTCCTCTGACTTCCCAGGGAGCTGAGGCAGCCCAGCCTTAGCCCTCCTGTTGCTTCTTCTGGGCCAAGTCTTTCTTTGTTTCCCTGTTCCCAGCTCTAATAAACCCATGCTCAATGTCACCTGGACACATGTTGTGAAAGCAAACCCATATGCTACCAGCTGGCTGCAGGCAGGCCCACTCAGAGCCCGGCCCTCTGTCCGGTCACGTCACCAATGAGTGCAGAAGTAAGTGGAGTCACAAATCTATGTCCCTCTATCAAATCAATTTAAAAAAGAAAAGAAAATCACAAGGCTGTCAGTACGGCTGATACAGGACATTACCAGTGCTCAGGTTCATTATACTCTGACCTAGCCGGAGAACTCCACCCCCACATAGGTATGGAGCTTAACTTTCCACGTCCTTGTTGACACAGCATCTCAAACCTCACAGAACCCAGGCCTAAGCCCTTATTTCCTACCCACCCCCACCCCCGCCCTGGGCTTTTCCCACACACTTCTTTGCTCCACCCTTCCAGTTGCTCAGGCCAAAATCCTAGCAGGCCTGAGGCAGGAAATGGGAAGGAGGAAACTCCAGAGGTGCCCCAGGGTTAAGATAAAGGACAATGATACAGGACAGAGACCTTGTTCTAAGACCAATTGTGTTCGCTTCTGAATGGTGGTGAATCATGAATGCACCTGTGTAGAAGATGCTACCTGACCCCTGCTTCATTATAATATCATTATAATAAATTAACATTATTCGACACCCCCGCCCCCATCTCTGGTGGCCAACGAGGAAAATCATGGGAGACCACATGAGCAGTAGCTTTAAAGTAATACAACTACTTGCACATGCACAATAAAAGCCTGCCAAAACTAGCCAGGAGGGATCTGCCCTATAAGAATCGAATCCCTCCGGCCCCAGAGGTCAGTCTCTGCTCAGAGCTGGCCTGCTCCCACGTTCTGTGGGGTGTACTATTGCTTCACAAATCTGCTCTCTCTGCTGTAAATTCTCTGTGTGTTCGGTTCAATTCTTTGTCCGCGATCACCAAGAACGTGGTTAACTATGCGCACCTGTGACAGTTCCCTGTCCATCAACAAATTCTACTGGCTTTATCTTCAAATACTCTCATTTCCAGAATCTGACCACTTCTCACCATTCACCTAGGTCCACCCTCACGCCCCCTCCACCCCGGGGACAGAGGGATTTTGTAAAAATAAATGCAAGGCAGGTCTTGCTACTTTTCTGCTCAAAGCCCCTCCCCATCTCACCTAGAATAGAAGCCTAAATCCTTACAATGGTTTGAAAGGCCCCCAAATTTGCCCCATTTCCTGTCTTTTTTTAAAAAGATTTTATTTATTTTTAGAGAGAAGGGAAGGGAGAGAAAAAGAGAGGGAGAGAAACATCGATGTACAATGTGCGAGAGATACATCAACTGGTTGCCTCTCTCATGCCCCCAGCCTCTATCTTTGCCATCATCAAACCAGCCTGTATATCTATCATCACTTGTGAAGTGGCTGCAGAGGGTGTCAGTGTACCCACTTAATAGATGTAGAAACTGAGGCCTGGTGAGGTGGAGCCCCCAGCCCAGCCCCCTGCCTCTGTCTGTACGTGGCACACCCTACTGAGCTTTGCCAGGCATGTGCCCAGGCATCTGCAACCCAGGCATGTGCCCTGACTGGGAATCGAACCAGTGACCCTTCGGTTCACAGGCCAGCACTCAGTCCCCTGAGCCACACCAGCCAGGGCCCAGTGCTTGCCTTTTCCCTGCTTTCCTCCTTGATCACTGCTGCACTCACACTGCCTTCTATGCTATTCCTCAAACACTCCGGCCCCTCCTGCTAGTCCCCCCAGGTATTCACGGCTCCCTCCCTCCCCTCCGGCGGGTGTCCGTCTTCTGACAGCTTCCCATCCCATTAAACCGCCCAGAGTGGCCCCTTCCTGGGCCCGGACGTGAATTTGAATTCATTCACTATGTGCTGGGGCAGAGGAAACACCCGCATTTTATAAGCTTCAGGTCCCGTCCCTTTTTCCTGATGTATTTGGCTCCCCAGATCTGAAGAACAGTTTATCTTTATTTGATTTATTGCCTCTCTCCCCTGCCTTAGAATGTGAGCTCCACAAGGACAGGAATGTTTGTCTTTTTTTCTTACTGCAGCATCCTCAGGGGTTGGAGCCACACCAGCCAGGGCTAAGGTCCCACTTTAAGCCAAAAGGACCTTGCATTCTTTGGGAACCAGGAATATACTTAGAACACACAAGCGTACCATCATCCTAATGAGCTGACATTTGCCTCTATCTTTGCCATCATCAAACCAGCCTGTATATCTATCATCACTTGTGAAGTGGCTGCAGAGGGTGTCAGTGTACCCACTTAATAGATGTAGAAACTGAGGCCTGGTGAGGTGGAGCCCCCAGCCCAGCCCCCTGCCTCTGTCTGTACGTGGCACACCCTACCGAGCTTTGCCTGTGGGGCCGCAGGATAAAAAACAAAGGAAACACCATACCCACCACCGATGATCAACATCTTGACTTCCCCTGCCGTATCCTGTCAGTACCTCCCTTGAGCGCCCAGGCAGGAGGCGTGGGACTCCTCCGGAGATGGGCTGGATAACAGGAGGGACCACATTAGTCACACAAAGAAGCTCCTGTCTGGGTGAGACTGGGCTCCAGGTGCTGCTGCGGTGGTGGGGGTTGATTAAGAGACAAGCATCAGGTGGGCGGCTCAGGCGTGATTGGTGGGGGGCGGGGCTGTCCTGGGGCCTTCCAGCTCACAAGTATCAGCAAAGAAGCCTGTGCTCAGAGTGACACCCGCCCCAAGAACCACCCCACCCCAACCCCTACAGACACCATCTGAGCCCCTAATGAGACAGGACCTAGAAGAGCCCTAAGATGGCAAACTGGGTGAGCCCCTCCCTGGCAAACCAGCTGGGCAGGTCTGCAGGTGCCAGGGTGGAGGGTGGGGCAGCAGGTATTCGCCAGCCCCGGAGCGGAGTCCACAAATGCCCGAGCCTGGGAGAGGCGCTGGGGAGCCGAGGAGGAAACCCACCTTGGCCTGATCTGCAGCTGGCTCTGAGGGGCCGGTTGGTCTGGAAATGGGCTTAAAGATGACTGATTTGGAGGAGGGATTTGATTGGACGTTATTACTGGTGTTTAAAAGCAATTTTGTCAATTTTGAAGGAACACAGACCAGAGAGGCTAGGTCCCAAGCACACCAGGGTTGCTCATTAAGAAAATAGGCCTGCCCTAGGCCTGCAAAATCAGGATCCCTCCAGGTGGTTGGGGACCCAGCTCTTCCCTTTTATAAGCCCTTTCACATAATTGTGATACCCAGAGATTTAGAACCTATTTCCAGGTCTTTAAAGAGCATGTCCAGCCCTGGCTGGTGCGCCTCAGTGGACTTAGCGTCACCCTGTGAACTGAAAAGTTACTCACCGGTTCGATTCCTAGTCAGGGCACGTGCCTGGGTTGCAGGCCAGGTCCCCCCTTGGGGGCGTGCAAGAGGCAGCCAACTGATGCTTCTCTTCTTTTCCTCCCTCCCTTCCCCTTTCTCTCTGGAAATAAATAAAATCTTTATTAAACAAATACAGAGCATGGCCTTGGAAACCTTCAATCTCTGAGTCTGCCACTTAAGCTGTGTTTCTTTGGGAAAGTGACTTAACCTCTCTGAGTTTCATTTCATTCATTTGGAAAATGGGGACAACTATACACCTCTCAGGGCTGTCTGTAGGAATACATGCAGCCGTCGCGCTGAGCCCGAGGCTCTGGGTCAGGCCCCGAGCCTCGGGCTCAGCGCGTTAGCTGCTAGGATTGTTATCGCAGCTGGTGTCCTTTGGAGTTCTGGGACGGATTCAAGAAGCCCAGGGAGCTGAAGGTCAGGAGACCTGCTCCTGTTCAGAGTTCCCGATGCCGGGAATGAGACACTCAGTGAGTAGAGAGCAAAACTCCCCACTGGAAGAAATCAGGAGACAGGGGCCCAGGCCAAGCCCAAGGCCAAGCCCAAGGCCAAAGCTGAGGATGTTCATTTCTGGCCACTGGCCTGGCTATAGGTCAGGGCCTTGGGCAGATATAACTTATAATAAGCACGGCAGAGATTCATGGTTTAAGACGGGCTTAAGGGCTCGGAGTTCTGGGTTCAAGCTCTGATTCCTTTAATTAATGCATGACCGTGGGGAAGAGACTGAGAGAATCAACCTCTGCTGGGTAGGCAGGACAACGCACCAGCACCCGGGCCCAGGAATTTGGATCGGCGACCTTGAGCAGGTCGCTCCACCTCTCCAAACTTCAGCTGGGGGACACGGAGCTGGGAATGGATCAGAATGCCTCACCTAGCCACACTGACCCACGATGCTTTGTGACCATCAAACCCTTCTCTGAGGAAATCTTTGTGTGTAACTGGATCCCTTGCCTGAACTTCTTCCTTTCTGTCCCTCTCTGAGGTGTCCCCTTTTTCTGAGCAAAGCACAAGTGGGGTGCTATCAGGTCACACTCTACCTTGGTGAGGTCTGCCTGCCCAGAAATGACCCCTCCCGGTTCCCAGGGTTGAGTATGCAGGCTGTATCACCTTTGAACTTCTCTACATGCCAGGCGATAAATATCTTCAAGTCATGTTTACACTGGATGTGGTCAAACAAACTGCACATTTGGAATGCCAGGGCCACCCCGGGCAGCACCATCTGGCAGGACCAGAGAAATGTCACTAACACATCTCACAATCCGTTGGCTTCATACCGACCTGGGTGGGTGGGGGGCCAGTTTCCAGAGAAAACCCTCTCTCCTCTGTGGGGTGCCAGGAGAATCTGGTCTGTGGCTAGTGGCTTGGCAGGCCCCTAGCAAGACCCTCCCAGGATAGCTTCCTGGCAGTTAGGCTCATCTCTGAGCAGACACTGCCCCCTTGAGGTCACCTGAGTCATGACGTGGAAGGGGTCCTTGTACAAGAAGGAAATGGACCCAGATGATGCTTTCCTTCCAAATTTCCTATTCAGTGCCTTAAAACTGGCCCCAGATGCAAAAGTCTTGGGGCCACTGGCAGTGTTATTTGTTCTCAACTTGAGAATCTGGAATCTACCCTAGTGCCATGCATGGCAACTCAGGGCGCCCCCCAAAGCACACAGCCACAGGAGGTCTTGGACTCTCGGTTATCTGTAACTTGTAAAGAGGTAAAGGGTTGAGGGAGCAAGTGACAAGTGTACTTGGCTTTTAGTAATATGCGGAATTAGGGTTGAGGATGAGGTTAGAGTTACACAGAATAACTAGCACAGAATTGAGGGAAAAATACTTTGCTATAAATTTTGTTATTAGATACCAAAAAGGAGGTGGGAGGAGTAAAGAAAATAAAAGACAGAATGAGTGACAGCAAGGTCAGGACTAACTGGCTGGACTGGGACTCTGGGACTCGGCGAGTTAAGAGATGCTGTGGCGGAGGTGCGGAGACGTGGGTCCCACCGCTGCTGCATGGCCAGCGGTGCGACAGCACTGGGTGCCCCACAGAGATGTGGGAAAAAGAAGAAACCATCAACAGTCAGTGCCTTGAATAGGCATTTGTTACTTTGGTCCATTCCCTTGGTTATTTTCTCCCTACATGTCTGCCTGTCACGTCTTTATAGGATTTAACACCTTCGTTGGATTTTTTTAATCATAAGAGTTAAATCATCACACACGTGAGTTGTAGGAAATAAAAGCAGCACCCATCTTCCCCCCAAAAAAAAGATTCATCCGAAATGCAGAGCTGGGGGACGACTGCAGCTGAGGGGTGCTGCTGGCATAACCAGTCTCCAACTGGACTGGGTCCCTCGGCGTCGGGGCCTTTGCAAATGCCACAGGCCCTTCTGGAGGACTCTCCCACGTGCTGGTCTGGCTGACCCCTTCACTGTGCGGACATCGATGTCTCGTCTCCCGGGTTTCCGCAACGTCCCAAGTTGCTTAGGTACCACTCACACGCGCTCCTATAACCCCATGACAGCCTTTATCAAACTGCATGGTCACCACTTTGTAATTCCCTGACTTCCTGCTGGCAGGAGGGCAGAGATACGGGACCCATGGCTCCCCAGCACCTGGCGTTGGCTTTTTCTGTAAACAGAGGCAAGCCAAGCCCACTGTCCATATGGAGAAAACGGGGTGAGGTGGGGGAATCCTAAGGGAGTCGTGTCCCCTGGGGTTCCCACCTTCCAAGCTGGACTGTTACCTCTCCTCTTCTCCCTCCATTGTAAAATGATGTCACCTGGGAAGTTGAGAGGGGAGTGGGTCAGAACAAGTGACAGGTGTGTGGGGGCCTAAGCAGCGTGAGAATCTCAGGAGCCCACTGCAGTGCTGGCTCCATCTCTAGAAACTCTCACCTGAGAGTTAACAGGACAGGATCGGTGCCATTTTCAACTGGGGGCAAGTACTGAGTACGTGTGAGGTGCTGGTGGTAAGGGCATCGTTCGAGATGGACTGACAGTCTTGTCCTCAGAGGGCACTCAGTCTGGTAAGAGGCCAGTGCAAGGCCTCACAGTGTGGGGTCCAGATTAGAAGCCTGAGGGACCTGGGCTGTTGTCTGGGCCCTGCCACTGTGTGACTTTGACAAGTTGCTTCCGCTCTCTGAACCCGTTTCCTTACCTACAAAATGGGGACAATAGCACCCATCTTATAAGGTGGTTGTGAAAACCTGGTGACGTTATGATGTGGAAAGTTAAGAAATGGCCAGCACTGATCGGCCCGGCTTAGTTGGTTGGGTGTCGTCCTGTAAAGTGAAGGCTCACAGGTTCGATTCCCAGTCAGGGCTCATGCTTGGGCTGTGGGCCAGGTCCCTGGTTAGGGGCATGTGAGAGGCACCACTGTTCCTTTCTTTCTCCCCTCATTCCTCTCTCCAAAAATAAATTTAAAAGGAAAAAGAAAAAGAAGTGGCCAGAAAGGCCCCACAATGAGAATGCACGCAGGCTCTCCTGGCGAACCTGGGAGGGTGTGCCGATGTGGCCAGTGACTGCAGCTGGAGCAGGGTCAGAGCGCTGAGCAGGAAGGGCTGCTGCTTGGCCTGAAAGGCAGCTGGGCCCACCCGCCATTCCTAGGTGCTGGGTCCTGCGCAGTCACTCACCAAGCCCTTGAGGCACCCTCTGAAGGTAGCTGCCCTTGGCTGAGAAAGCAACCAGTGCCCATCAAATACCCACAGGCTCACTCTCATTTCCCAGCCTCCCCCAGTCTGTTTGGGCCATGTGACTGGTCCTGGACATTTATCTGTGAGCAAAAGTGACGTCTGTGGATTTGGGGTCAGTTCAGAGTGGATGTGTCTTCTCCATCTTTTCCCCTGCTCTGCATTCCAGCGTTGAAGCTCTGAAATGTGAGGGCTACCAGACCCTCATCTGATTTCGTGGGACAAAGAAACCTTTACTGGGGTCAGCCATGAGAATTCGGGGCTGTTTGGCTGTTTGTTGAGGCAGCTAATGTTAACTGATGCATACAGTGCTACTGCCAGTTCCGCTTAGAGAGGCCAAGTCAGATGTCCATGGGCCCACAGCTTGTAAGAGGGCAGAACTGGAGTGCATACTCAGGCTGGACTCGTATGGCCGCTGTTTAGAAACTATACTTACTTCCCCTTATCACGGCCTGTCCCCAAGGCCTGTTACAGCTGAAATCTTAGGAGAATGTCCAGCAGGACAGGGCCAGAGGGGCAGCTGGAAGAGCCAGAACACTGAGCAAGTCTGCTGTGATGGAGGGATTGAGCAAAAAGGAAAAAGGGCTCACGGACATGGAGAATAGCGCGGTGATCGCTGGGAGGAGAGGGGTATAAGGGGACCAAATGGTAATGGGAAAAAACGACAACAAAGTCTGGTGTGAACCCTGACATTCTGGATCGCTTGGGGCGGTTTCGACACCCCAGTTTCACCCCCGCCAGTGATGGCTGGCGGTGATAAGCAACACCCAATGAAGAAGTGACAGCTCACCCTTGCTAGGCAGAGGTTCCAACTGGGGACCGGAACCCGCTCTCTGTAGATCGACTGACAAGGGAAGAAAGAATTCCCCCAGTGTTGCTCTTTCACTCAGCTCTTACCCCCTTGCCTCCCATCCCAGAAAGGCAATACTGTAAACCGTCAGCTTCAGAGTTAGACACGGACTCAAATCCCTGCTCTCGAGGCCACACAAATCGAGGCTGTGTGACCTCGGGCATGTTACTTTGCCTCTCTGAACCTCCATTTCCTCATATGAAAAATGGGGAGAGCAAAACTAAACCCCCACAGCATGGAATTTAGCATTAGAGATAATGGATGTGAAGGGTGTCATGGCCCCTGGCCCACGTAGGACTGTTGTAACAAAGGCAGACTCTGTCCAGGGAGAGGTGGGGGCTGCCAGAAGATAGGGAGTCAGCGCACAGATTCACATCAAGATGCTTCAGCCCTGGCTAGTGTGGCTCAGTGGATTAAGTGCCGGCCTGCAAACCGAAAGGTTGCCAGTTCGATTCCCAGTGAGGGCACATGCCTGGGTTGCGGGCCAAGTCCCTGGCTGGGGGCGTGCAAGAGGCAACCAATTGATGTATCTCTCGCATATTGTTGTTTCTCTCTATTTCTCTCTCTCTCTAAAAATAAATAAAATCTAAAAAATATAAATTAAAAAAAGATCGTTCACATGTTTACTCACAGATAGGATGCACACACACACACACACACACACACACACACGGGTGTCACTGGGGCATCTTGGGAGTATGGAGCTGGGCGCAGGCCTTCCTCCCCGACTCAGCACGGGCTCTCCACAAAAGGGCTCCTGTCTGGCCTGGAAGCCTGCAGGTGCGCTGCGTGGGCTCTCACAACTTCTCCTGTCCACGCCTGGCCACCCAGCGGGCCACGGACCAGGGGCTGTGAGCCTCTGCTCAGTCACTCATGTCCAGGCCGAATTCTGGATACAACTCTTTGGTGGTGACACCTCGGATCACGGCTGAAAGGAAGGAGGACTGGCCAGTGGCAGAAGCAGGACAATGGCCATATCCCTGGCCACCCAGGACCCCTCCTGCACCTTCTTCCTGCTCCCCTAATTGCCAAGATAACCCTCCTGCGACTCCTGCCTGGCACCCGCAGCTAGACTCACTGAACCCCACCCCACTCTGCAGAGGAGTCAGGTGCAGCCTCCCTCGTGTCTTTTCTCCACGCAGAGCAGCTGGAGTGCCTGCTGAAGATGGATGTGTACATTCATGCGGTGTCCCGTGCCTGCTGAAGCCCGGACTCCTTCACCTGGCCCAGGTGCCCTGCCCGGGCCATCTGGTGACAGTGTTCCTCCTGCTTCCTTGAAGGCTCTCCCCGCCCACCTCCCCTCACCCCCAGTGGCCACCCTGTTCCGACCTCAGTGTCCTCCATCTCTGCCCTTTGATTCCTTCATAGCAGCTGACACGTTTTACAACTCGTTCGTCTGTGTTCTGCAGTGACCGTTCCCCTCCCTCAAACCAGCACAGAGACAGAAGCCACATGTACCACAGCCCTTCAAGTGTCTGATTCTCCAAAGTGTCCCCATGCCTCGTAGTGCAGCGCAGACTAGAGGCTCAGTAAATATTCACCCAGTGAGTGAAAGCAGGTAGGCCACCCACTCAAGCTCCACACCCGGGGGTCATGCCCTGGTCGCCAGGCTTCAGGCACCTCACACTCCCTTCCTCCTGGGCCCTGTTCAGCCCCTTCTCTTCATCCATCTCCGTCTCCCTCCTCCTGTTTCCCCCTGCTCCCCTTTGGGACCAGTCCCTCACTGAACCACAGAGAAGCCCTCCCTGCCGTGGATCCTGGACGCCACAGACAGTTCTGCAGCAAGTGGACAGACAGTCCCAGCTCTGAACACTGTTGCCAGTGGTCACTGGCCGCTGACCGTCCACGCCCACCAATCCGAGCCAGGTGATGCAGCTGAGGCTGTTGACACAATTCCTTACCTGGGAGGTGGGCGGTCCGAGACAGCCCAGACACACAGGGGTCTGTGCTGGGCTCAGGCCTCTGCAGAGTGAGAGTGGGTTCGCGGAGGAACAAAATGCCCCTCTAAGCCACACAGAGTCACCCTTGCTCTTTCTGCCTCTGTAGCAAGTCAGCCCCTTGAGGCAAGGATGGTGTCTCAATCAGTCTGAATAGGCCCCAGAAGACAGGGAACCCTAGATTTCAGTCCAGCAGGTGGGCGAGCCCATGGTCAAAACTGCCTGTAGTCTCTAAGCAGGGTCCACACACAAGGGGGGAAAAAACCCCTAAAACCCTTGACTCGGGTAAGAGCTGCACAGCTGCTTCGCTAGGTGGCAGGAAGGGTAGGGGCATTCAGGGAGCGGGACAGCTGAGAAGGTGGGAGGGTTGGCAGGTTAGAAGGCTCAGGGGCAAAATCCAACCACCCCTGGGAGATGGGGACTCCTTCTAAGCCCTACTTGCTCCTCTGGGTCCTGCTGCTCACCTAGTTTGCCCAGCAGCATCTGGCCTACATCCTTGATGTCATTGTACTCGTGGAGCTGGGAGATGTGGTCCTCCAGTTCATCCACGTTGTAGCCTCTGGGGTGAGGGATGGAGAGAGAGGGAAAGCTGATGAAGATCCAAGGTTCAGAGAGTAACAAGGCAGCACTAAGGCCTGCTAGGGGCTCAGCACTGGGGACCAGGGATGGCAAGAGAGACCCTGTCCACTAAAGCTTATAGTAGCAGGGGATCAACCCCTGGCAAATACTCTCCATACCCTTAGGGAGGGGTCCCAATCACACTAGTACTATGTGACCCTGGCCACAGCTGAGGGATTCACAGATGGGCACATGAGTGGCCAATCAGATCCCCTCAAGTGTGAAATGCACATTTAAAAGTTGCTCAGTCTTGCCCTGGCCGGTGTGGCTGAGTGGATTGAGTGTCGGCCTGTGAACCAAAAGGTCTCTGGTTTGATTCCCAGTCAGGGCACATACCTGGGTTGCGAGCCACATCCCCAGCTACAGGCCCACGAGAGGTAACCACACATTGATGTTTCTCTCCCTCTCTTTCTCACTCTTTTCCCCCATCTCTAAAAATAAATAAATAAAATCTTAAAATAAAATAAAATAAAATAAAATAAAATAAAATAAAATAAAAGTTGCTCAGTCTGCTCTGACTGGTGTGGCTCAGTGAACTGAGCACCGGCCTGTGAACTGAGGGGTTGCTGGTTCAATTCCCAGTCAGGGCACATGCCTGGATTGCAGGCTGGGTCCCCGGTTGGGGGTGTGCGAGAGGCTAACTGATTGATATGTGTCTTGTACATTGATGTTCCTCTCCTTCTCTTTCTCCTTCCCTTCCCCTTTCTGTAAAAGTAAATAAATAATTTTTTTTTAAAGTTGCTTGGTCTGTGCCGTGTGGCTGGCGCATGGGGCACGGGAAAATGCAGGAGTTGGAGAAGAACCACTTCCCCTAGGCACTGGAAACCCTCCCCTCAGAGAGGAACGGAATCTGGGTGCAGGCAGAAGCAGAGGCAGAGCATGTGGGCCCCGGGGAGCAGCAACCTCCATTCCTGATAGCCTTCTGGTTCCTGCTTCCTGGGCTCCCAAGCCTGAGCACACCCTCCCCAGGGAGGCTGCTGGGACACCCCGACGCCAACGGCGCGGTCCTGTTTTTACGCTGAGCTAGGACGACTGGGTGGCAGTGACTGGGCACTAGTCATCTTAAGGACGCTGAGGAGCCCAACAAGACTTACTCAGATATTAACTGGGAGATCTCCTTGTCCAGCAGGTCCCTCTTTTCCATCAGCTTTTGAATGTCAAGGTGCGGAGAATCCTCACTGGCCCCATCGGCCTGGCCAGACTTGGAAGATGGCCGCTGAGTGGCACAAAAAGTCATTAGCTAGATGGACTGATCAGTTAGCCACAATCCAGAACCTGCAAGTTGTCCCCCAAAAGCCACTCCCTGCTTCTGCTTAGTGACACAAATAGATACCACCCAACCCCAAATAAGACTACCCGTATTTTGCCGTGTATAACGCATACATTTTTGCCCAACTTTTTGAGGGGAAAATAAGGATGTGCATTAAACATAGGCAGTACCTGAAATACCTCGTGTCTGTTCTTGCGTTTTATAATTGTTTGTTACATAAAATTTTTTTTAAGGCCTACATTTTCTTTTTAAAGATTTTATTTATTTAGAGAGGGAAGGGAGGGAGAAAGAGAGATAGAAACATCAATGTGTGGTTGCTGGGGGACATGGCCTGCAACCTAGGCATGTGCCCTGACTGGGAATCGAACTGTTACATAAAATTTCTTATACCGTATGTTCAAAAATAAATGCTAAAATTCCTTTATAATACAAAAACAAGTATCTAAATATAAATAAATAAAAAATTAAATTAAGCAAATAAAACAAAAGTTATTTTCCTGAAAGTTTGCACCAAAAACTTGGGCATGCATTATACACGGCAAAATACGGCACATTTCTCAGCTTCCTTTGGAATTCAATGTGGCCCTGTGACTAAGTGCTGGCAAGTGGAACTTAATCAGAAACAGTGTCTGCTGTGTCTGGGAACTGTCCTTCCAGGGAGACCGTCCTCTGGCCTTCCTCCTTCCCGCCAGCTGGAATGTGGAGGTCACTCGGGGGTCAAACAGTGTCTTGGATGCTGAGGTAGAATCCACATGGACGATGTGGTGGAACAAGAGTGGGGCCTGGGTGACTGTTTAGGCCACTGTTACTGGGGTTTCTTTCACTCCCAGTCAAAGCCAATCCTAACTAAAGGGCTTCTCCTGGCCCCCAAGCTGACCCCAGAGAATCCGCCCCAGACCTACGTGGACCCTTCTCTGAAGTCAGTGATGTCACTGGGTTTATAGTCTCACTGGACAACCAAGTCTTTTCCTGGGACTACAGTTCATCCTTGCCCTTTCTGCTTCCAGAAGCTGCAAAGGCCAGTGCCTGGTTCACCGCTAAACTTCAGGAAATGTGTGTTGGATCAACTCTCCACATGTGATGCAAGAAGGGACCCAGGGAGACATGGTTCCTATTCTTGGCACGGGGCGTCTAACTGGTCAGTCACTAAAAAGTGAGCAGTCACCATCTGCTAGGTGCTGGCAAAGGCTCCTGGGGTTCAGCAATGGAGAAGGCGGCAAGCCTGGCCCTTCGCCTTCGTGGAACAGGCAGCCTTGCCCCAAATAGAAAACACCCGACAATGGTGCCCTTCCTCCAGGGGCCTTCACTTAAAGTTCTGCTCCAGGTCACCCTTCCTCAGAAAGGCCCTCTCTGACCATCCCACTTAAATAGTCATTCCTCAACCACTCACTGTCACTTGGTCCTGATGTTTTATGACGTCTACCGCCCTGGACACGTCATACCTTCCATGGGCAATATTAACGTCATTGTTGGTCTTATATGCCGGAGTGTAAACTCCACACGAGGGCTGGGACTTTGTTATACTGACTGCCGATGACACCGTGTCTACTACAGTGCCTGGCACATAGTAGGCACTCAAGAACATTGGTCAAATGAATGAGTGATTGACAAGTTAGTAATCACCAAACTGCAAGTCTGAAAATTGCTTTGAAGTGGAAGTACAGTGTGCTAAGGAAGGGAGTGTCTAGCAGGGTCACTGGATTGAGCCAGAAGTGGGGATGCAGCTTCTCGGAGGAAGCTCAAGTCTAAAGGACACTGCCCTGGCTGGTGTGGCTCAGTGGATTAAGCACAGGCCTGCAAACCAAAGGGTCGCCTGTTCGATTCCCAGTCAGGGTACATGCCTAGGTTGCTGGCCAGGTCCCCAGTGGGGGGAACGCAAGAGGCGACCACACATTTGATGTTTCTCTCCCTCTCTTTCTCCCTCCCTTCCTCTCTCTCTAAAAGTAAATAAAAATAAAATCTTAAAAAAATAATAAAGGGCATGTGGGTCTTTAAAAATAATAATAAAGGACGTGTAGGCATCAGCTCGTCCAAAAGCTCAAAGAAAAGTATTCCTGACGGGGATTCCTGGTTAGGGCAGTATATCCACATGCCCTAAGGCAGGAGACAGCACAGGTGTTTGAGCGAAAGAAAGTGGTCCCTGCGCGGGTGGGACGGGTGGGGGAGGGGACAGTGGCGCGAACGGGAAGGAGAGACGACAGCCCGCGTGGGGTGCCACCCACAAGGGCAGGCCACTGCTTCTCCTCAGAGGCTTGGCGGGCCTGAGAAAAAGAAGGGGAAGGGCTGAGAAATGACCTGGAGTGTCTCAGCAGACGGAGGGTGGGGTTGCCTGGGGGAAGACGCTATGGGGGGCGGGGTCCGCTGCGGTGGGGATGGGGAAGCGGGCTGGGAGCAGCAGGGACTTACAGGGTGGAGGGCAAGGGGGTGGGGCACAGGCATACTCACAGGGGATCGGAAGGCCCCGCGGCAACTTTTGGAAAGTCCTGGCTGAGTCCTGGAGAGGAATCCAGGGGAAAAATGGCTGAGGGGAGCTAGAGTCCGCTCCCGAAGAAGCGGGTACTCTGGGGTGTGGGAGGGCTTGGGAAGAAAGTGCGCCAGGGACTGGATCCAGTCGGGAAGGGGCAGATATGCTCCTGGGTCCAGGGGAGAGATCCTTGAGGAAGGGGAGATACTGATGGATGGAGCGTGTGGAGGAATAGATCGAGGTCTCTAGAAGGGAACTCTAGGACGTGAAAAGTCTGGGGCAGAGCTATGGGGAGTCAGGAGACGGAATGTGAAGAAATGCGCTTTCCCCTGGCTGTTCGCTCCTAGCCCACCTCCTGAGTCCTGGGGTCCGGGGCCCCCGTATTGGGGGGGTCTGCAGTGCAGGAGGATCCAGGGTGAGGGCAGAAGAGCGGCCTCTCAGGTCCACCAAAATAACCAGGGTCCGGTGCAGGAGACCAGGAACGGTCAGTCATACAGCGAGCTGCGCGCGCACCCAACGAGGTCGGGCTCCGCCCCCAAGGGGGCGGAGACAGCTTCAGTGTGGGTGGCTCCGCCTGTTCCTGCTGGCTTGCGTCAGCATGGCCACGCCCTTTCCCCTTTCATCTTTCTTAAAGACCAATGGGGTTGAAGGGTTAAGACGACGCCCACAGCACTGCTGCCTATAATCGCCCTGGACCCTCCTTTTCTGGCTTAGCCGCAAAGATGCGTGGTGGCTGCCGGAAGCAATTCCGAGGTGGTTTCCGGGATCGCGGTGATGTGGCCCCCCTGCACCCCTCCCCTTCCCGAGATGTCGGAAGAAGTCCGACAGAAAAAATTGGCCGAGGCCAGGAAAAAGGTAAAACGTGCCGAGTCGCGGCTCCCTGACTTAGCCCAAGGCCCCTCGACGACCGGACGGTGGCCAGAGTCTGTGTTGCCTCTGAGGCACACGGGGCGAGCCCCTCGGCGCCCCCCTCCCCAAAGTCGTCTCACCAGCCCCGCCCCCCCAACCCCACCGGCAGCCCAGCCCCCGCCCTCGCTCGTAGGTCCCGGGTGACTTTGGGCCGCAGGGTTCCCGGCTCCAGGCTTCGCCCTCGCCTTCTGGCTGCCAGAACCGGACCTCCTGGCTCCCTGGGCACCGTGGGCTCCCTCTCCAAGTACCTGGTTCCGGGCCCTGCGCTCCCTACCCCCACCGCGGAGCGGCGACTCGGGCGTCGGTTGGGAGGAGTGGAATGTAGTTATGTCACAATCCCCCTCGAAACTGTCATTACCCAGTGTTCGATTTTACGACCCAGACTCCTAATGTTTTCATCCGCTTTCCGGTTCTCTGGTCACTGCACAAATATCTTAAAGGGGACTCGGGACTATGGGATTTAGGTCGGAGAGGTTTCAGGCTTCCTTACTCTAGACTCTACCCCAACCGTAGACATTGATAGCGTAAAAAGTCCGCATTTCACTAGTGATCTCGCCACAGTGACCACATCTGTGGGTGTTGGTGGGGGGAATGTGTTTTGCTTAGTTTGGTGTTCTCCCAGGATTCTACCCTGCAGAGAGACTTTGAAATTTGTCGTCTGAATCCTCCAACTCCTGTTCTAATTCTCTGTGACTCCGGGACCCGGTTGGCCCGCAGTCAGTGCTCTTTGTGGTGAAATCCGCTTATCCTCCGTGGAACAGATCCCGGGAAACTGCACTTCACAGCTGGCAACTGTCCCCCTATCATCACCTCAGCATGGGTTGTTCTGAGTGCCACAGGATAAATACGGGACTGAAGCATCAGTTTTGCTGGATTCTCTTGGGAGAGAAAATGCCTTTTATGTTAATGTACTTAAGGATAGCATTTACATAGATTTTTAAGAGTATAGTAGACTTCTTTCTGAAATGGTACTTGGGTTGTCTTTTTTCCCTTACCATCCCAGTTCACTGCCGTGAGGCTACACTGTTGTAAAAGCTTGTGTAGTTGTGGTGTGCATGCATCTCTAACAGATGTATGAGGATGAACCTTCGTGTCTGATCACTTCAGTGTTCACCGCCTCTGGCAGCTACTGCTTTATGGCATAACCCCCTGAACTCGGAGACAGAAGACTGAGTTTCAACTGTATTATTGCCTCTTTAAAAAAAGCTATGTTATCAGTCCATTTCTGCAGTCTTGAAGTAAGAATCACAACACCTTGTAGGGTTGTTGTGGCATTTAATAAGCCAGCGAACATGAGTGTTTTGTGAACCATATAAGCAGGGTGTGAATGCAGGGGTTTATGGTGGCTGTGAGTCTCACTGCTTTTCCCCTTTGCAGTTGAGAGAATTCCAGCAGCAGCGAGGCATTAGTGTTCCTGCAGCAGCTAAGAAGAAAAAGAAGATTAAAAATGGCAGTAGCCCTGAGACAGCCACTTCTGATGGCCGTCACTCGCCTGAGGATGTGAGTCTTGGCCAGCCAGGCTTCCGGGGCTGGGGTTGCGCAGCGGGCAGTGGAGGGCAGTGGTTAAGATTGTGGAACAGGTGTCAGGTACTGGGTAAGCTACCTCTCCCTCTGCTAGGGCTACGGATGGGGCGAATTGTTTAAACTACGTGGGTCTCTGATTCCACATCAGTAAAATTGGGGTAATATTGTCTTGCATTTAGGAAGTCGAAAAGACATTGTTTTTATATGAATCCCTAAATGCAGGGTGTGGTGTGGAGTAAACATCCAGTAAAGGGCAGTTGTTATTGCATTTACTGCTCGGAGGGCTTTTCCTCATCTCCAGCCTCCCAGCTCTGGGGGAAACCAGGCTGTGAGGACAGCCAGCCGCTTGCCAGCAGGCTGTCCCTCCAGGAAGCACCCGCAGAGCCCCTGGGTGTGGTGAGGGGAGCCCCAGGCACTGGATTGGGAGTTTTGAGTCCAGCTCTGGGCAACCTCAGGAAAATCACTTCATCCCGGGGGCCTCAGTTTCGTGTCTGTAAGATGATGTCGTTGCATCACATGGGTGTCTCCCAAACTTATTTTTAGCTGGAACCCCTTTCGTTCAAGCAGACCTTTACTCAGAAGTCCGGTGGTTAAAGTGGAGGTGGGGGTCTGGAGCCCTGCCAGGGGCATCCCTGGTGTCCTGGGCGCAAGGAGAAGGTCTGATGGGCGTGTGCAGAGCAGCACTGCCCAGGGGACCGCTCCTTCTGTTCATCGGCACTCATTGCTGCCTGTGGCAAGGCAGCAAGTGGCTGCTGGGAAAGATGGCCCAGGCTGTGGTATCTATCCCCTTCTCTCTTCTCTAGCATTGAATTTCCCTGAACCCATCTCTTCTTCCTTCTTTGACCCTCTTGCCTCTTTCTAAGCCACTTTTCTCTTTCTCCCCCTGCCCTTGTTTTTCCCTCTCGCTTCCTGTAGATTCAGGACATTCTGAAGGTGCTGGTGTCCGACCTTAACCATTCCAATGGGGTAGCGCTCTCCCCATTGGACAATTGGAAGGTGAGGCAGTGCTGAGACCCCTCTCCGGCTTGTTCTCTCCCAGCTGTGCATGTCCCAAGGCTTCTCCGGTGTGGGGGGTACTTGGCCTCTGGCTTATTTTATGTTGCTGTCATTAACCCTCGTCCTGTTCATGTCTGCTTTTTCACCCGCTTGGTTGATTGGGTTTATTTTTCTTCCCCTACATCTGTTATCACCTTGGAGAAGGTGAGGTGTGGCCTTGAAGGTCAAAGGTAAATTGGGAATAGCTTCCAGAGCAGGTGTGTTGGGTTTGGGCTTTTCAGCCCACATGCTCGAATGTCCAGTGGTGCTCGAAGACTAGGTGAGATTAATTAAAACAAACCGTTCGGGTCTTGCCCTGTGGACATCAGTCTCCAAAAGACCAATAAACTGCAGAGCAGTTTGTGATTTTTTTTAAGTTGATTAATTAATTTTGGTTTGGGAGTCAGCTACCTAGGGTTAAGAGGGAATAAAAATCAAATATGGACACGTAACCATATTCAGTGGGTTTCTGATATCAGAGGCACTTGGCTGGGCCCCAGAGAAAATAGGGGAACCAGACAGAATGCCCCCGGAGGAAGGCAGGCTCCGCTGGAAGAGGCAGGGTAGAATGTGGCAACATTCCATGTGCTCAGCTGAGGAAGAAGTTGGTTTTAAATGGATTTGAGGCTGGAGGGGGTGGCATTTGAGACCAGTTTGAAGATCAGAGGTGGGTGACGTCCATCCATTTGGAGAGAGGGGAAAGTGGGAGCTCCAGGCCGAGAGGCCGAGGACACGGTACCGGTAACGGCCAGGATTGTGAGCACATTCTGGAAAGGCGGGGAGCCTGGCGTACGGCGGGCCAGGAGGTGGTGTCCTCTGGATGTGATGTTGGGACTTCCTCCTTAACTGACATCTGCCCGGCCAGAGGAGTGGGGCTGAGACGGGCCCAGATCCTGTCTGCGATGGTGATGGGGAGAGGGGCTGGGGCAGGGCGCTGCTGGCTGGCGTTAGAGAGTATTCCGGCCGTCAGGGCTGCTTGCACCAGTTGGTCAGGTTCCTCCAGCTGTGACTCACCTTGTCAGCCTGAGTGGCAGCACAGGCCTGCAGGGATCCTGCAGCTGAGTCTTTACACTGATGGTCTGTGCCTGTGTCCCTCTGTCCTTGTGCAAATGAAGCTGCAGGTTCCCGTAGTCCCTACTTACTGTTTTTAAGTCCTTTTTTTATAGGTGTCTGTTTCCCACATAAGTTTTCTAGTCCAGTAATGCAGGCCTGTGATTGCCAGCCACATTCTGGGTGGAAATAGAGCATCTCCAGAAATGGGGAATAATGGAGAAATAAAAAACTTCTTGATGGAATGGGGCATTTGAGTGGAGTGGACAATGTTTTTTTAAAACCCCATACTTAGCTACAAGACTTAAAAAGATGAAATAATTTGTTTGCTCACAAAAGTCTTCTTAGATATATTTAAGTTCTCAGAAAAATAGTTTTTTCGCCTTCTGAGCTTTTTTTGCACCTAATGCTAGGGATCATTGGGAATCCAAGAAGCTAGGAGAGACCTAGAACCTGCTGGCGCCATGGCTGGGAGGGTGCCCCCGCCCCCACCGCAAAGTCTCTTGCCCAGACAGCTCAGAAACTCTGCTCTTACCTATTAGAGTCAGTTGTACAGGTTGGCAAGGCAGCACCAGGTTCTGGGGGCAAAGGTCATATGGTGAGCAGTAATGCAAATAACTTGACCCAGCCTCAGCTTCCCCAGGCTCTGCAGCACTTGCTGTAAGGAGGGCGGTGAACTGGGATTTTCAGAGGCCAGAGCTGAGGGTTCCAGAGAGCAGGCAGCCCCTCTCTCCCCAGCAGAGACATGCAGCCTCTCTCTCCAGGCCCCAGCTTTGCAGGACAGGCCACGGGTCCCTGGCACTTTCCCTGGTCGAGCTCAGCTTATCACCTGTCTTCCCTCTCTCTTTGCCCATCTGGCCTGTTGGACATTAGTTCTCTAGAGCCAGAGGCTTGGACTGAGTGTCGGGCTTGAGCCTGGAGAGAGGCTGGGTGGGGCTCTGGTCCAGCAAGCAGGTCCAGCTGGGGAAGAGAGAGCGGCTTCCCCTGGCTCCTGCTCCTCAGTCCGAGACTGTTCTTCAGGAAGCCCACAGTCAGAGGGCGGATGTCTTATCTCTGGTTTCTCGGGTGCTTTCTTGGCTGGGTAGCAGTTGTTTTGGAGCTAGGAGGTTGGGGTGGGGTTACTTTTTACCTCCAGGAACTGGGAGAGGCTTCTAGTTGGGCAACTTCTTTCCCAGAAACGACCTGAGCAGGCAGACACAGCCAGTGTTCGGAGGGAGGACGGAGGAGAGGAGAGTAAGAGGAAAGAGGCTAAGAGCCGCGTAGACCTCGCCTGCTTCTCTGTCACCGCACCCTCTGCCCAGCAGGGGTCCATGGTGGGGGGGTCTCTCTGAGGCACAGACAGGCTTTGTGGAAGAACAGAGCGCCGCCCCCCCCCCCCCCCCCCCCCCCCCCCCCCCCCCCCCCCGCCTACCTCCGCCCTGCTCACTTGGCACCCCTTCCTTCCACCTGCTGTGGCTGCCACAGGTCAGATCCTGCTGCTGTCTTTTGCTGAGCTCCAGGGAGAGCAGGGCCCCGTGTCCATGAAGGAGGTCTTGCAGGCCTGCTTTGAGGCTGCAGCGTGGCCGAGCCCTGGGCGATCTGTAGCCACACCCCAGAGTGGCTCCCAGCATGTGTGACTGTCACTCTGACTGCAGCAACACCTGCCCTATCTACTCCGCACCCCTGTGTCCATGGTAGTGAGGAGCCTTTCCCACAGGCCTCCCTAACCCCCGCTTTTTTTCTGTGACAGGCGCCCAAAGACCATGCCACCCCTGCAGCACTGCCTTCTGATGACACCATATCACCTGACGGTGTCCTTTCCCCCAGTGCTGCTTCATCATCTCAGGTTTGTGACTCTTCCCCTTTTGCCCGCTGCCCTGCTCAATGTTCACCCCCCTTCCTCCCCAGGGGATGGGCCCACTGTGGGCTCGCCCACGCTTTCTTCGGGCGGCTCGGCCCTTCCTGAGGACCAGGGTAGGGGAGGCCAGAACCAGGTTGCTCCTTAAGTTTCGGGGGGATGCAGTGCTGTCAGACTGACCTGGGCTTGCCTTGCCCCTGGGCTGTTCTCACCTTGTGTGTTTCTTCCCAAACAGAACTATGATCCTGAAAGTGGCCCTTTTGTTCTGCCTGAAAGCACGTGAGTGTCTCCCGCGGGTGCAGCAGTCTGAGGCTGAGGGGGTCGCGCAGGTGCTGCCCGCGACCCCTTCCTTCCCATCGAGCCTCCTGCAGCCCTAACTGCTGTGTTCGTCCACAGGTTCTCATCCACCGAGAGCCTGCGCCAGCTCTCCCAGCAGCTCAACGGTCTCGTCTGTGAGGTACCGCAGGGACCGGAGCCCAGAGCGGGTGGGACGGTGGGAGGAAAACACGACAGAAACTGAGACAGAGGTTCCCAAGAGGAAGGGAAGATGCTGGGAGCGGCCGAGCCAGCTGGCTGGTGCTTAGCTAGTCATCCCTTCTCCTGTCTCCCTCTGAAGCTGTGCAGATGAAGGAGCTGGACCATGAGATTGGGTGCATCATTTCATCCTGCTGCAGAGGGCGCAGGATGAGAGCTGCGTGTGTGTTGGGGGCGGGCAAGGGGGAGGTAGGAACCAGGAGAGGTTGGCAGGAAAGGAGGAGGGGGCCAACTTAGGCAGCAAAGAGAATTTTGCTAGTTGATGGGGAAGACAGGAAGTTGGCGGGCTCAGGCCTGGAGAGGGGCCGAGAGCATCTCCATCCGGGCTCTCTCATCTCTCCTAGTCTGCATCCTTCGTCAATGGGGAGGGACTGGCGTCTTCTGCCAACATAAAGGCTCTGGAGGTGAGTGGCCCTGGGCTGTGGCCCAGGGACCCTGCAGGCCAGCCCCCCAGCCCCAGCAGAGGGGCTGGGTGCCCTGCTGCCAGCAGAGACAGCCCGGATACCCCCCAGCCCTAACGTTTGCTCTCTCTACCTCTCCCCTGTCCCTCCTCCAAACCCTCCTCCCCTCTGCATGCGCCTCAGAGCCGGTACCAAGAGCTCTCTCTAGCCCTGGATTCCAGCAATCTAACAAACAAACAGCTCGGTAGCGAGATAGAGGAATTGGTAAGAGTCCTGGGGGTGGGGTCCCTTGATTCCACACTGCTAATCTGGGGCCCCTGGGGCCAAGGGAGAATGGGGGGCCAGGGGTCCTAGGTCTCAGCTGGAGGGACCCCGGACTGCGGAGCATGTGGCCTGGCTCTTTCCACAGCTGCCTCTTCGCCTGCCCTCTGTCCCCCAGGCTCCCTGCTCGTTGAGTCCTCTCCACACTGGGCCTGTGGCACTGTTGCCCCTAGGCCCTAGGGGACCACTAGCTTGACTACTATGTTCTGACCCTGACACTGCCTCTCATTTACTCTGTCTTTGACCTTGAGCAAGTCACTTTTCTCTGGACTTCAGTTTCCTGGGGAGGTAGAATTAGAGGGTGTCCAAGGTCCCTTTTTGCTCAAAAAAATCAAAGATTTAAAGGTCCCTTACACTCCTGTATGTCTGCTGTGCTGTGGCGAGTGCTCCGTAAATGCCCGTTGAATGAGTGAGCGCTTCCGAATCACGAGCTGGCAGAAGGGCCGTGTTTCCCTCCTCAAACCCCATTTCCAGAGGCTTACGTCATTGTCCTCTCACGGGAATTCGGATTGAGACACGCATTTCTGTAGCTGGGAGCAAAACGACCCTACACCTGAAGTCTGTTTGCTTGGGAGCTTTGAACCTCTCCCTTTAAAACCCAGTCCTGGGGGGCGGGAGTGGAGGGGGAATAAATGGTGAAATGGTAATAGAAAAAAAAGTAAATAAATACATAAATAAATGATTGGTATGTTGCCATTAAAAATACAAAACAATACCCATTGCTAGTCCCCATCCACCCCTCCTCCTTGGTCTGGGGATCACAGTGCAGGGGATAACCCTAGCCGCCTGCCTTTGGCTCCACAGAAACGACAGAACCAGGAAATTGTGGATCAACTGGAAAAAGTAATGTGATTTCTTTGTCTGCTCATACGTGGCCGAGGGTTTGGGGGAGGACTCAGACCGGAAGGTCCATTCTTGGCTTGCCTGCTCCCAGCCTGGAAAAATAAAGGCCCCTCCCCATCCCTGATCCTCCCTTCCCCCAACCGCCCCCGCACCCCCGGCCCCCACTCCCACCACCAACCTGGCTTCGTTGATGGGCCTCTCCTGGGCCATGGGTGGCATTCCGGAGCATGTCTTCTGCTGTTGCATTTCTTCCTCCTCCCGGTAAGAGATTCCCTTCCCTCTCCCTGCAGGAGAAGCAGGAACACAAGCAAAAGCTTGCGAAGGAGCAGGGAGCTCTGAGAGAGCAGCTGCAGGTAAGCGGACTGCAGGGTGTCCCCTCGTGGCCCTAGATGCTGCTTTTCCTTGTTCTCAGCCCCTGTCTGGCCTTTCTCCTGAAGGTTCACATCCAGACCATAGGGATTCTAGTGTCTGAGAAGACGGAATTACAGACAGCCCTGGCCCACACTCAGCAAGCAGCCCGGCAAAAGACAGGTGGGGACTAGACGCCCTGCCGTCCTCCAGCCGGGCACGTGGCGGGCCTTCAGCGGCATCTCTTCTTCGGGCGTCCCTTCTGTCATTCCAGGGGAGGCGGAGGACCTCGCTGGACTCCTGCAGTCCTCGCAGCAGCGCGTCGGCGACCTGGAGCGGACGCTGTGTGCTGTCTCCACACAGCAGAAGCAGGCGGACAGGGTGAGTGCAGCCGCCCACAGGGGCGAGTGAGCCCCAGGGTCCCTTCTTTAGGATGGAGTGTCTGCTGCTCAGGGGGCAGCACGGGCCACTTCTCCCCGATTTAAAGTTAACGACTTGGGGCGTGGGCGCTGGACATAGAGCCCAGAGCCTGCGTGCCAGCCCTGCCTTTGACTGGCCATGGGCCTCGGCCAACCTGGGGACTTGGGGGGCCCAGGTATAGAACAGTATTTTTAACATGCTATCCTGTGCGTAGAAGGGGGAGAAGGGAGAGAGAGAGAGAGAGGCCATGTCTGAAAGGATTCATAAAAACCCAGGGTTGAGGGAGAGGGGGCTGGGAGACATGTCACTTCTGTGCCTTCTGAGTTGGGGGCCATGTCAGTGTATCATCCATTCAACAGATGAATGAAAGATTGCAATAAAAACTTAACCCCTCCCTCATATTGTGCCCCCACCCCAGGAAGGAAAGGTGGTTAAATAATGAGAGAGACCGGAGTGTTCAGTCACCACTCTAAGTGATTTCAGGCAAGCAGCGTACCCTCTTGCTCTCCGCGCTGCTCACCTGTGCAATGGAGGTAGCGACAGGAGCCGCTCCCTGTGGTGATTGTAGGGACTCAGAGGGTCAGTGTGGCGCCTGGTAGAGCGCGCAGTGAAGGTTCATAGGTGACGGTGCCCTAGCCGGTGGGGCTCACGTGCTTGGAGCATCATCACTAACCGAAAGGTTGTGGGTTTGATTCCCAGCCAGGGCACATCCCTGGGTTGCGGTTGGACGGCCAGTCGAGCCGCGTGCCGTCCCCGGTCTGGGCACGAATGGAGGGATCCAGTTGATGCTTCTCTCTGGCATCAATCTTTTTCTCTCCTTTCCTCTCTCTCTCTCTAAAAACCAGTGAAAGAATGTCCTCAGGTGAGGCTAAAAATTTATCTAGTTATTTTATTTTTAGACAGAGGGGAAGGGAGGGAGACAGAGAGGGAGAGAAACGTCAGTGTGTGGTTGCCTCTCATGTGTCCCCCACTGGGGACTTGGCCCACAACTCAGGCGTGTGCCTTGACTGGGAATCGAACTGGTGACCCTTTGGTTTGCAGGTCAGGGCTCAATCCACTGAGCCATACCAACCAGGGCGGATAAAAAAAATTTTTTTTAAGTGATGACGATAATAGTATTAATGATAGCAAAGCATCTGCTTTCCTGGGCCTCTGGCAGCCAGCTGTGGATTAAATCTCTTGACCTGCCTCTTCTGTCCCTACCAGTCGAGTTCTTACTGAAAGCGAGTGAGAATGAGGCTTGGAAGTGCTTTGGGAAAACGTAGACTGTGACTCTGGGTGACAGAGTGCTGCTGTTACTGTCACTGCCGTTAGTCGGCCAGCGCACCGGCCGCCTGCCTGGTCCTGACCTCACCTTTCTGAATTTGCAGCACAACAAAGAACTAGTCAAAAATCGTGATGCCCTGAAGCTGGAGTTATACAAGAGCAAGTAGGATGGGGGCGGGCGAGGGCTGGGGGCCTTGGGCCGGGTGACACGCTGGGAGGGAGGTGGGAGAGATGCAGGCAACATGGGGGGAGACCGTCCAGGTTCGGACACGTGCGGAGCAGGCTCTGGTCCCTGCTGCGCCAACTTGTGCTTGGCCTTACGTGGCTTATGTCCTCTCTTTGGCCTGGCCTGTCACTTGTGGCTCTTGATCCCGGGTCCCTTCTAGTGCTAGTGGTCTGTAGTTTTATGGTGAGGGCGGTGGGTTGACCACCAAAGTGATCCTTTCTGTTCTTCATTCATGCCTTTCTCCACTGCCTCTGGCCACAGCAAAACTAACGAAGACCTGAAGCAGGAGAACTCAGAGCTGCAGGAGAAGCTTCGGGTCCTGGTGACGGACAAGGAGGCCGTGCAGCTGAGCCTGGAAGAGCTGCAGAGGAAGCTGGAGATGTCAGAGCTCCTGCTACAGCAGGTGAGGGGCTGGGGCCCTGGGGCCAGGTTCTCTGGGGTCACTGTGGGGGACCCCCAGCCAAGAGCTGGCAAATTTGGATCTGCGTTCTGGTCCTGCCACAGAGTCCTCTAGATTTGGATAAAAATCTGCAACTTTGGAATCAGACTCTCAGGGAGAGGGCTTTTTTAGTTTTGTTTCTAACAGCATCCTGGGTGAGAACCACTGTTGTATAGATGATGTTTATCAGGATAGCCCATGAATTTTATTTTCTTCCCCTGTGGGGGCCAAGCCACCATG
>PVIA01007001.1:35470-89638 GCA_004024845.1 Tonatia bakeri
GGGGTGCGGTGGAAGTCTGCTGTATTCCCATGCTGTATTGGACTGCTCTGCAACCATGACAGAGATTAAGTAGCTCTTGTATGCAGCAAAGTGAAAATAAGCTGCAGAATGCTGTATGACTGAACCCCAAGACAGCACAACTGTAACGTGTCTGAATTAAACATGTTTGCCTCTGTGTAGAAAGGGTCTGGAAGGGTGCACACCACATTGGTAGGGCTGGGGCTAGCGGAAATGCTGGGAGGACTTTGAACACCCATTGTTGGAATAGCTCACGATCAGTATTTAGTAAACGTAAATGCTGTGGACATGGTACCAAAATCACTGGGACAGAGTTCTTCATTGACCCAGAGCTGCCTGTTGATCCCAGTTCAGACCCATTTGGGGAGCATCGTGTGGCTTCCCCAGGGCTAACCTCACTCTTCACCATCCAGTTTTCTAGTCAGTCTGAAACCCCTGACAGCAGGGAGCAGTTCCAGCAGGCCCTGGAGGAGCGGGCCCAGCTGGAGACACGGGTGGAGCAGGTGAGGCTTTGTGGAGGGTGGTGTGGGAGAGGAGGATGACCCCAGGTGGCCAGGCGCGGGTGAGGCCCAGTGCCGGCCTCTGCTCACTCCTGCACCCGCTCTGTAGCTGAAGGATTTGCTGAAGCAGCTGCAGGTGGAGAGAGACCAGTATGCAGAGAATCTGAAAGAAGAGAATGCCATCTGGCAACAGAAGATGAAGCAGATGTCCGAGCAGGTGAGATGTGACCTTCGGGCCCCCCGCCTTAGAGGTCACTCAGTCTTTCTGTCCATCTGTAAATGGGGATCACATCACTTGCCGTGCGCAGCCAGAGGTGGGTGTGTGTGTGTTTTGTAGGGGATAGAGAGGGAGACGGTTGCTTGGCCATCCCTCCATCCCCGCCACTCTGTCCACGCTTTGGCCAGATGTGCAAGCTGAGGGAGGAGAAGGAGCACGGCCTGAGTCAGGTGCAGGAACTGGAGAACAGCTTGGCGGAACTGAGGAGCCAGCTAGGTGAGCCGAGGCTGGGGCGATTGGGGAGCAGGGCTCATGTCGGGGAGCCGGTGAGGGCGGCTAGAGTGCCCCCCAAGGAGGTGGGTGGGTGGACGGGCATTGTGGCAAAGGGAAAGAGGTCTGTTCCAGGAGTTGGCAAGGCTTGCAATCTGAGCCTCAGTATCCCCATCTGCAATAAAGGGGTGGAGTGTGCAGTCAGTGACCCAGAGTTGTCCTGAGCATAAAAAATGTAAAGAACTCTATTTGGAAGCATCTTGCAAGACTGAACATCATATGAGTATGAGGAATTATTAGCCAGGATGCCAAGATTTGGGGCTAGGAGGCCAAGTTAGGAGCTGTGGACCAAGAAGAGCATTTTTTGAGACTGCAGAGGCGAGAGGCCCTTACTGTGTGCGTCCTTTCTCAGCTGTCCCCCCACCCCAGGAGCCCCCAGCGGGGCCCTCGGAGGCGGAACAGCGGCTACAAGCCAGAGCGGAGCAGCTACAGCAGGAACTGGAGGCCCTGACAGGGCAGCTGCGGGCCCAAATTCAGGATAATGAGAGTCTGAGCCGCCTGAATCAGGAGCAGGGGCAGCGACTGCTGGAGCTGGAGCAGGAGGCCGAGCGCTGGGGGGAGCAGGCGGAGATGCGCAGGCAGATCCTGGAGGACATGCAGAGCGACCGCACCACCATCAGCCGGGCCCTCTCCCAGAACCGCGAGCTCAAGGAGCAACTGGCAGAGCTGCAGGACGGCTTCGTCAGGCTGGTGCGCAGGCCTGCCTGCCCGGCTCCCTTGCCGTGCCTTTGGTACAGGGCAAGACCTTTCAAATCTCTGGGCCTTGTTTTTCTACCTCTAAAATGGGGTGGTGTATTGCTTACGTGAAATGGAGCCTATGAAGGCGTCCGGTGACCCAGAGAGCCCACGCTGGTGAACGTGGGGGGAGGGGCACTTTTCTACCCGCCTCACCCCGTTCCTTGAGCTGCGATCTGGTGTTGGTGTCTCCAGCTGTCTCGCGGGGCCACTGATTGCTTCTCTCCGCCCAGACCAACGAGAATGTGGAGCTCACCAGCACACTTCAGACGGAGCAGTATGTCAAGAAGGAGCTAGCCAAGAAGCTGGGCCAGCTGCAGGAGAAGCTGGGGGAGCAGAAGGAGACGGTAACCCTGCCCCCACTGAGAAGGGCTCAGAGCTGGGCACTGGCCTCTGGGGAGGGAGGAATTTGGGCAAGGCTGAGCTGGCTGCCAGGGCCAGGACAGAGGCAGCTGTAGCCTGGAGAAGGGTGACCTCAGAGTTCTTCAGAGCCCATGACTACTTGTTGCCTCTACCCCTGACCTTTATTTTATTTTATTTTTTTAAAGGTTTTATTTATTTACTTTTAGAGAGAGGGGGAGGGAGAAAGAGAGAGAGAGAAACACCCATGTGTGGTTCTCTCAGGTGGCCCCCACTGGGGACCTGGCCTGCAACCCAGGCATGTGCCTTGACTGGGAATCAAACTGGCAACCCTTTGGTTTGCGGCATATGCATAGTCCACTGAGCTACACCAGCCAGGGCTTATTTATTTATTTTTTAAAAGGAGCTATTTTTTAGAGAGAGGGAAAGGGAGGGAGAGAAACATCAATCCTTTGCCCCCAACTGGGGCACCTTGTCTGCAACCCAGCCATGTGCCATGACTGGGAATCAACTGGTGACCTTTCAGTTCACAGGCCGGGACTCAACCCACTGAGCCACACCAGCCAGGGCTGCCCTCTGACCTTTAGAGGTGGGTAGCCCTGCGCTGTAGGTCATCATCGCCAGTTGAGGCACTGAACTCGATTGGAGGGGAAGAGGTGTGGATGGTGTACAAAGGGCGGCTCACTGCGGCCAGCTCTGTCTCCTAGCCTCCGCCCTGCTAGCCACTGCTGACGTCACATCTCTAAGCCTCAGCTTCCTTAGCTTAAAAGGGAGAGCAGCATGTTCCTGTGGAAGTATTGAGGATTAAATGAGAATCACTTGTGTAAAGTGTCAGGCATTTAGTGTGCACTTAGCAGGTGTTGGTTGGCACTCTGCTTTTTCACTAGTCTGTGGCCTAAAGTTGGCATAGAAAGCAGGTTGTGACAAGGTACGAGCCTGGGTGAAGGTGGTGTGTGTGTCTGGACCAGGGAGGGCAGTCGCTGAGGCCCTGGATGGAGAAAGCCAGGGACATGGGCAGGAGGCTGAGCCCCTCAGTGAGGGCCTTATTATTATTATTATTATTTTTTTTTTGAAAAAAGCTTAAAAATTTTTTAAAGTTTATGCATTTGAAAGAGAAGAGAGAAACATCGATTTGTTGTTCCACTTATATGTGCCCTGACCAGGGATCAAACTCACAACCTTGTTGTATTGGGATGATGCTCTACCCAGCTGAGCTACCCAACCAGAGCTCAGTGCCTGCATTAGGCACAGGGGTCTTTGCCCAACCTCAGGCTATGGGCTCAGAATCTGGAAGCAGTGGGCTCAGAATCTGGAAGCAAGCCACTACTTGCCCTCACTCCCGGGGTCTTCCTGCAGGTGGAGCTGAGGAGCCAAGAGGTTCAGAGCCTGCAGCAGCAGCGGGATCAGTACCTGAACTACCTGCAGCAGTACGCGGCTGCCTATCAGCAGCTGCTCTTCGACAAAGATGTACTGCAGAAGCAGGTGCTGCTGCACTCCCAGCTTCTGGAGCAGCAGCAGCAGGAGGAAGCTCAGACCAAGGAGGAGGCCAACATGGCCCGTCAGGAGTTGCAGGAGACCCAGGTGAGTTGGAATGCTGGGCCCCTAAGACCTGCCTGGGAAGGCCTGCAATCTGTGTCCCTTCCCTTCTCACGCTCTTTTCTGGCCCCTTAGGGGCTCCTGGAAGCTGTCAACCAACAGAACCAGCAGCTACAGGCCCAGCTGAGCCTCATGGCTCTGCCTGGGGAAGGTAATTGGAACTACCCAGAGGGAGAAGACAAAGCCCAAGGAGGAGGGGGACTTTTAGCAGCGTAGAATTGAGCTAGAAGAGACATTTAGGACAGCCAATCCTTTGCTTCTGGGGACTGGATTGCACAGTGAGGCAAGGCAGAGCTGGACCCCGAGTTGTCTTTCTGGGCTGCTCCACCTCCCTTGTAGGGTTGTCTGAGGACCCTTCTGCTGCCCCCAGCAGGAGATGAACTGGACGGGGAGGAGGAGGGGGAGGAGGCTCCCAGGCCGAAGCTGAGTGTGCCAGAGGACCTTGACAGCCAAGAGGCCATGGTGAGCTGATTCCCTGCCCCCCCGCCGTCTACCTTACTGCCTCCCTCTGAGGTCCTTCCCAGGCATCCTGCTTACCTCTTGGTTTCTACCCTCTAGTTTTCTTTATCCCCAGTCTGCCCTGGGGGCCGATGGTCAGACACCACCCATCCTCGAGCCACAGATGTGTCCACAGAGGCCCCATGGGGGGAGCTCCTCTCTGCCTCTGTGCCTCCCATGTGTCCTGAGCATTCCCCGACAAAAGCACACCTGAACGTCTCGCTCGCAGGTAGCATTTTTCAACACGGCCTTAGCCAGTGCTGAGGAGGAACAGGCGCAGCTGCGCAGGGAGCTGAAGAAGCAAAGGCTACGCTGCCAGCACCTGGCTCACCTGGCAGCCCCAGCCCAGCACGAGCTGCAGGAGGGGACCCCAGCCCCGGCCACCAGAGGGGACGGTGCGCCTGTGGAGAACCACCAGGCCCTGCAGGTGGCCATGGACAAGCTGCAGGTGAGTGAGTGTTCCCTGGCATGGGACAGGAAGGGTGGGGATGAGCAGGGCAGGTGGCTACTGACTGCTTTCCGGCTGCAGAGCCGCTTTACAGATGTCATGCGAGAGAACGCGGACCTGAAGGAGCGGGTCGAGGAGCTGGAGCACCGCTGCATTCAGCTGTCTGGGGAGACGGACACTATCGGTGAGGGGGCGGCCAGGGTGGGTGGGGGTGTGGTATGGGGGACAGCCAGCCCAGCAGCTGAGCTCTGCCCACCACCTGCCCTCCCCCTCCTCGCAGGAGACTATATCACCCTGTACCAGAATCAGAGGGCAGTGCTGAAGGAGCGCCACCGGGAAAAGGAGGAGTACATTAGCCGGCTGGCTAAGGACAAGGAGGACATGAAGGTAGGGGTCCTGACCAGCTGCGGGCTGGGCCAGGTGTTGGGGTGTGGCTGCTGAGCGCCTCTCTCTCCAGGTGAAGCTCCTGGAGTTGCAGGAGCTGGTGGTGCGCCTGGTGAGCGAGCGTAATGAATTGTATGGCAAGTTCCTGGGGGCCGGCCAGAACCCTGCTGGAGAGCCCACTCCAGCGCCCCCAGCCCCTCAGGCACCCGGAGGTGCTCACAGCCAGGGTGGTGAGTAGAGCCCACGGGGAGGGCAGGTGGACCGGCGGGGGGGAAGAGCTCGCACGTCACCCAGAGCCCTGCCTCTCTCTCCAAAGACCTTCTCGAGGTGAGCCTGGCCGACAGCGTGGAGCTGGGCCCGGCTGCACTGGAGAACTCCACCGCGCAGCAGATCATGCAGCTGCTGTGCGAGATGCAGAGCTGCCAGGAGCACCCGGGCTTGAGCAAGAACCCCTGCATCCCCTTCTTCTACCGGGCCGACAACAACACTGGGGTGAAGATCATGGTGATCTGATCATGTGACACTACTCTGGGGAGGCCGGGTGGGGGCTCTGCCCCCACACGGTCCCCCTGCCACCCCGTCCCTGTCATTCCTATTATTATTATTATTATAAAAATACAAGAATAAGCTTATTTATTGATAACATAGGACAGAGTAAGGAGGTGGGACAGGGTTGACTCGACTCTATTTGTTTTATTTCAGAATAAATGGATTTAGCCATACTGTGTGGTCATGTGTGCTCCTGTCCCCGGTCACTGGGTCTTGGGCCCTGGGCCCTGTGCTCTGGGCATTGAGCAGGAAGTGGGTCCTGCCAGCAGAGGGCAGGCCTCTGCATTGTGTGCAGCCCCAGTGTGTCTGAGCGTGCTGGGTAGGGCTGTTAGAGATCTGGGTCTGTGTCTTGTTGGCTGCTTGGGAAAGCCTGGGGAACCCCAGGGGGTTGGCCGTGAGGCTTTAAGGGTCAGTCCTGCCCTAGTGGTTGACAGACTCAGAAGCCTGATTTAATCCTGGGCAGGAAAGCAGGGTGCCACCACCCAGAAGAGCTGGCTTCCAGGCCAGGTGGTTTCCATTCCATGACCCTGCCCTCTGGTGGTCTGTCTGTTCTGTCCTCCTGGCCTTCCCACACCCCACATCCACCCCCCAGGCTGAGATTGTGCTCCTGCCCCCTAGTGGTTGGAGCAGGAGTCAGGATGAACTGCGAATCTCCAGGTGCTTTCACAGGAGGCCTTGGAAAGGATGGGGCCTTGTTTCACCATTCCTTACGGGACCTAGCAGTGGCTGGGCCCTTCACGCACGCCTGCACCCCAGTGTTTGAACCTTCATCTCCCCGCGAGTGGCACAGAGAACACCAGCCAGCAGAGCACACAGTTCCCCATCGTCCAGAAATGGGTTTTATTCTCAGCCAAGAGACAGCAAGACTGGTAGCGGTCAGAGAACCACGCAGCTGCCAGTACAGCACCCCCGCAGAGAAGGGGGGGAAAGATGGGTGGGGGGCAGAAAGGGGGTGGCTGTCCACAGGCCGGCATGACAGGGAAGCTCATCGGAGGTGGTACGCTTTGGAGGAGGATGGTAGGGTGACAGTGTTTCCTTGCAGTTGGGCCACAAGACTCCTCAAAGACAAGCACGATAATTCCCAGCACAAGGGGTGAGGCTGTGGCAGCCATATATATTTGTGTGTGTGTGTGTGTGTGTGTGTGTGTATATATATATATGTATATATATATATAAGTATTTATAGATATTTATAGAACAGGGCAGGAGAAATACCACAGAGGGGCACAAGTTTCACCAACGTCACGCTGGGTGTGTCAGCTCACCACTACAATAGACTAAGTCACAGATGAAGGGGGTAGGCTTTGGGAGCCACTGTCAAGTCACAGAACAGCCATCCAGGCAGGCTCGGGAAGGGAAGTCTCCGAGGAAGAGAAGGGATCTGGTTAGAGGTCGAAGGGGGGCCTGGGGCTCTCAGGACGGGACGGACTTGCCTGACCCGATCGGCTGGCAGTTGGACAGGAAGCAGAGAGAGAACAGGAGAGAGGAGGGAGAGAACTGGTAAGGCAAGGGCGGCTGAGCCCGGCGGGGGCATGAGGGGAGGGCAGGGGAAGAAGATGCAGGTGAAGGTGTGGGCAAGGGTTCTGGAAGAGAGGAGAGAAAGAAGGCGAAGATGGGAGGGAGGAGCTGGAGGTGGGCAGGGGCCAGAGCTTCACGGAGGTCTGGGGTGGGGTCTGGGCTGGAGGACCAGGCGGAACCTCCCCCTGCCACACACGCTGGTCTCTCACACACCACCAGGCAGTGCACCCACAGCTCCAGACACATGATCAGCCCCGTCTAACTTCCCCTTTCTATGGCCCCCTTATCTTTCAACCCACTGGCCCAGGCTGCTGCTAGCCTCAGGGAGTACAGGGCTGTGAGCCCCAAGCAAGGGCCACCGGGCCTGCTGGAAAAGACAGGAGAAAGAACACTTTGAACCAGGAGGGCAAAGCTACAAGGACAGCTGGAGGGAGCACTGGAGGTCCCTCAGTGTGGGCAGGAGGCCCAGGAGTCCTCTGAAGGGACCCCGGGGAGGCAGGGAGGACAGGCAGCTGGATGCCAGTGGCCACAGGCTTATAAGTCTAAGAGGGGAGCCTCAGCTGGTCGGGGGACCGCAGGTCGCGTAGGTGAGGCAGGGCCCTTCCTGCTGGGGAAAAGCAGAAGAACGAGAGTCAGTGGCAGGGGTACAGCAGCAGGTGGGTTCACTGGGTGAGTTCTGTGGCCCAGCTGGGATGCAACTCAGAGAAGCTGACTTGCCCAGGTCAGCAGACACTGTCATCCCCTTGGCTGAAACGTGTAGGCCACCTCCAGGAGCAACAGGCCCAGGTCTATGAGTCTGGAGGCTGGCCGTGGTGCTTCATCTGGGGCCAAGCGCACTGCCTTCCATGGTGCACTAGCAGGCGTGACAATGCCAAAGAGATCAGGGAAGGGACTGTGGCACCCTGCCTTGCCTGTGAGGTGTGTTCTGGGCTGATGGTGTGGCTGGGACCCTCAGGCTTTCGGAAATCATCAAACAATGAGACTTTGCCCCAGATCGCTGCTCAGTAGAGGTGGGACTCTGACCTCCTCTGCCCTACAGTGGATTCGGTTCCCAGAGCTCCAAGGCTGCAAGCTGCCTGTCCCGCCCCTGCAGCGTGGCTCAGATTGAGGAATGAGTATGTCACTCCCAGTGTGAAGCACCCCCAAGTTCTCTGGCTGCCTGAGTCCAGTGCCATACAACCCCCTCCAAGCTCCCTGTCCCTACACCATACACCACGGGCTCTCTGCCCTCCAACAGCTCCACAGAGCACCCATGTCTACCAGCTTGGGTGCGGAGCCTGTCCCAAGAGCTCCACAGGCTCAGCCATAGAGATCTTGAGCAGTGGCACTGAGTCCCGAGGCTCGCTGAGAAGGGAGGTGACAGAGCCAGCTGGCAGCAAGGACAGAAAGAGGAAAGAAATAAGTCTGGAGCTACAGAAGGGAGTGGGAGGAGAGCCTGGCTCTGAGGTCCTAGGTGAGCCCCCCACAGTGTGGAGCTGGTGCAGCAGGGGGCAGACACACCTTTCATGCAGCAGGTGGAGAGGCAAGTACCTACCGTGGCTGACGCTCCTCAGGGGTCACTGATAGTGATTCTGAAAGACAGCACGAAATCAACATGGCAGTTCACACGCACAGACAGGGCAGGCCTGAGGGTGGGGGATGGGGACACGCACACACACGCACACGCACACGTCCGGGCGTGCACACACATGCTGTGAGGGCCCATGGCCCTGCATGCTCACGCTGACACACATGCCCACAAACAACACACGTACACCTCTCCCACCTCCCACTGCCCAGCACCCCCACTGGCTGGCACGTGCAGCACGGACCTGGGGCATGCAGCCACTAGGCACACTGAAGCACACACGTGGCCTGAGTCACAACACAGAAGCTTGCCCGCATACAGGAGGCATTTGCACCAGCTCCCTGCACACTCATGCCTGGCGTGCTCAGAGGGCCACCTGCAATCTCCATAAGAAACAGGTGTTGCTTTCTTAGGGTCCAGCTATCATTCCTCTGCCTAAGAGCCTTCCATGGCTCCCTACCACCCCTGTCATTGAGTCCCAGTAAGTCCAGCTTTTCTGTGGACTCTGAGGGTTTCCCAACCTGGGCCACTGTACTTAGGGCAACCCCTGCTTATTCTTCCTCATTCTGCCTGCACTCTGCTCCAGCCAGCGGCTCTCCTTAATGCCTCCCACGCCAAACCTCGCCCACACTGCCGCTCCCTACCCCAATGCCTCGCAGCACCTCACCACCTGAGCCTCATCTCAGCCGGCACCCAGCCTCACTGAAGTCCAGCTGCCCCCAACCTGCCCTCTTCCCCAAGGAGGGGCCGTGATTTGCCAAGTGTTTCCTGTGTGTCAGCAATACTGGAGTTAGAGCAGGTACCAAATCTTGAAGTTCCCACATGTCAGACCTCAGCACAGACCTGGGCATGTCAGAGACCCTTAAGAATCTGAACTCACGTTGGAAGTCAGCCAAGGGCCCCCAGAGTCACATTTGCAGTGACCTCGGCACTCCTCTATCCACTGACTCCCTTGACCCCCCACCAACCCTGGGGGAGAGGCAGAATGTTAATCACCATTCAGCAGATGGGAAACTGAGGCCTTGGGAGGGAAAATTACTTGCCTACAGGGCAGGGTGAACCCGACTCTCTGAACCCCAGTGCAGGGCTCTTGATCAACACCGTGCTGCCTGCTTTAGCCCCTCTGCTTTGGCCGGCAGATCACCATACGGCAAGCCCCATCTTTGCTTCACTTTGGGCCATGGAGGCTAGACCCGTGGCCCTACCCTGCAGCCACCTGGAAACATGGATAGATGCTGCTGGTCTGATGTATCCTTCCTCAGAGCATATGTCCAGAAGGCACAAGGCAGGCTGTTAGGTGTCAGAGTGAACTTCCTTAAAAGAGGGCCATGGATTGAGAAGGCAAAGCCAAAGGATGAAGTAGAATCCTTTTCCCTGGAAAGCTCTGGGAAAGGGGCAGCCTTCACCAGCTCCTGCCCCACACCCACCACGCTGGCCCAGGACACGTAGGGCCAGAGATGGGGGAAAGGGAGAAAACCACCAGATTGCCCCAGGGCACCCAGGCCCTGGCACACCTGCTCCATGTCCTACCCCTTGCCTGGGTGCCATTCTTACACTCTCACACCTGTGTGCACGCCCACACACACATCACACACCTTGCTGGTCACAGTCACCGCCTGGCCTCTGTCCTGTGTGGTCAGAGGCGGGACACTCTCCTGGGACAGCTCAAAAGAGCCGGGACTGGGAAGTGGGGGCATCGAGGTAGCCCTGAGCGTAAGTGAGCAAAATCTACACGTCCAAAGAGAATCTGGGTTCAGATCCTCTGACCTGCGGGAGGCTGACCTAGGGACTGGGTGAGAGAAGAGGACAACGGAGAAGGGGAAAGAAGGAGGAATGCGATGTGTGGGAAGAGTGAAAAAGGAGGGAAGCGCCATGCAAGTGCTTGAAAGAGAGGGACAGGTGGAATGAGCCCCACGGCCCCCTCCCCAGAAACGACAACCTCCGGGACTCAGCGCTCCCTGGGGAGCAGGCTCCGCCAGCCATCCGCCACACCTCCCGTGGTTCTGGCACCCACAGGTGCCTTGAATGAAGAGGGCGGGTTCTGGCTGCGAAGGCCGATGCTGCAGAATCCGGCCCCGTCTCCCTCCCGGCCACGCCCGCCCAGCGGTCTCTTCCGCCGCTTTCGGCATCTACTCACCTGGGGACCCCAGGCGGGGCACGGTTGGGGCGCGAGGGCACCTGGGGGGGAGGACCGAAGGGGTCAGGGGAAGCCCCCGGCCTGGAGGGCACGGGGGGCGCCGCCCCCAGGGCGGACCCAGCAGGCGGAGGCCCAGGAGCAGGGCCCCGCGACCCGGGCCGGGCTGGGGGCACGGCGGGGGCTCGGCGCTGCGGCGTTGGGCTGGACGTGGGTGACCTGCTGGCGAAAGAGAGCGAAGGACAAGGCGAGGAAAGAGATGAGCGGCTCCGCCCCACTCCAAAGCCCCCGCCCATCCAAGCGCAGGCCACACCCATGAGCGCAAAGCCCCGCCCCAAGTGATCGCGGGAGCTTAGGCCACGCCCCAGGTGGCTCGAATTTTCCTGCTCCACCAAGCTCCGCAGCCAGCGCTCCATGGCAAGCCCCGCCCAGCAACAAGCCCCGCCCTCTCTAAGATCCGCCCCTCGCTCCAAGTGGGAGCTGCCCCGGTGACGCGGGCGCGCCACTGCCCGGTCCCGGCCCTCCTCCCACGGGCCCCGGACTGGGGGGCTTTGGGGCCATGGGGGCCGGCCCTGGTACCTGCGTCCAGCCGGTACACTCTGCACCTGCAGCCAGGAGTCGTCCACGGGAGGGGGCATGGGCGTGCTGACAGTGGTCGTGTTGATGTCGCCGATGATGCTGAGAGCCTCCTTCAGCGCGTGGTACATACGCAGCATCTCGTCCCGCCGCTGCGCTTGCTCGGCTGACTCCTCCATCAGTGTGTTCTGGTCCCCGCACGAGTACAGGTTGGCCAGCAGCTCCGAGAAGATGAATTCCTTAGTCTGCGTGCCAGCAGGTGAAGAGAGCAGAGGGCTAGGACCTGACGCCTGTCTGCCTGCTCCACCCGCAGGGCCCCGCTGGGACCCTGAGCTGGACTGGAAGCTTCGGGGCAGGGAGGGGTTTGCCTAAACTCGGAGATCTCCCCTGCCCCAGCCCCTGCCCCTTGCTCTTTTCTCGGGTGGTCCGGAGAGGAAAAGTGACCTGTTCAAGGTCACAGCTCTGAGAGTAGCTCAGGGACTACCGCACATCTAGGATACCCCCTTCCTCAGCTTTTTTCAGTCTCAGTTTCCTCATCTGTAAAATGTGTTAGTTGAACCCTTTCCAAGGACCTGCACGCTCTGCTGGACCAAAATAAGGAAGACAGTTTAAAATTTTCTGAGCCCTGGAGTAACGGGTTGCGACTATGTGCCTGGATGGGGGGAGATGTGAGTCTCGGTGTGTAGGGCAGGGGTGGGTTACCTGGCCTGGGCTCGAGGACATTCCTGGAGAGATGCTGAGGGTTTTTTTTTAATGCCGTAGGCCTATCTTACATATTCAGCATTCAAATGCATGTTGAGCACCTCCTATGTGCCCAGAAGTGTGTTGCTATGGACTTTGTATTCATTCATTCCTCAACTCTATTATTATCCATATTTTCCATATGAGGAAACAGGCTCAGAGAGGTAGTTTGCTTGCTTAAAGTCACACAGGAAATCTGAGGCAAAGCCAGGATTCAAACAGTGTTAGTGGTTCTGTGGAGTGTGCATGTCAAAACGTGATCTGGGTGTTCTTGTAAAACACAGATTCCTAGCCCCTTTTGTAAAACTTTCCAGCATGTTTGAAACAATCTTGAGTATGTGAATCTACAAAATAACATATGAAACCCACATTATACGTTTTTCTACTAGATGGTTCTGGTGTGGACCCAGGCCTCCCTCCCTAGACCTGGTCCCACTGGCCTGACCCATGCTTTCCCCGGCCAACCTGGCTGCCCACCTCTGTGGTCCCACAAGAGCACCCACCCACCCTGCCCGCAGGGGTGCACCCACGTTGTTAATCATCAGATGCATGATGGTCTTAGGCATAAGGTCCCGCACGGTCTTGTTGACGATGGCCATATATGAGTCTACCAGGTTCCGGATGGTCTCCACCTGCCGCTCCAGCTGCGGGTCCATGGAGTGCATGAAGCTGTCCGAGCCATTCTCCTCGGTCTCACTGGCCTACCGTTGGGAACAGAGGGCATCAGGGCGGCTGGGCCCTTGAAGCCAGGTTCCAGGAACCAGTCCCTCCCCTCCAAGGGTACCTGGAGTGCAGAGGCACCGAGAGAAGCAACTGGCCGCCAGCTGGACACACGTGCACCAGCGCCCCCCCCCCCACACACACTCTGGATCTCCAGGCTCTGCCCACCCCAGGGCCTCGAAGGACCCCAGACCCTTGTTTAATCTTATCTCATCTCTGACTCTAGGGCCTAGAATTTGCCTGTTTCCCAGTCAATAAATTAGGAAAGGACATCTCTAAGGTGCCCTCTTGATTCTAAGGATCTGGCCAGAGGTGATGCCAGGCTGAAGATGCATGAGAGAGGGTACTGGGGGTGGGGGCACACTCACCTTCTCCTTGTCCTGGGAGGCCCATGCCAAGGTCATAGAGGTCACCATGCCAGCATTGCCACCGTGGCCGGCACCAGCAGGCAGAGCCAAAGCAGATAGACAGAGGAAAAGGGGGGAATTGAGTGAACCCAGGACACTGTACCCCAACTCAGGCAACTCCAGACACCGCCACGGTGGAAGAGGAGTAAAAAGAGGAGGCAGTCACCAAAAACCACCATCATATGACAGGGATGCAGGAAATGCCATCTGTGGCGGAGAAGTGGACACAAAACCATTATTGGAGGGTGGGAGGCTCCACGCTGATCCTGCCCCAGCACAGGGAGCGGGAGGAGGTCTGTTACTTTGCCCTCAGTGCGGGCTCTGAAATGTGGCATTATTTGGTGTCACTGAGGATGGGACCCTAGACCCATATTATAAGCAGGTGGCCCCTCCCCTCCCTGGCCTGCCACTCACCCCAACACGCTCAGGGTACACTCCAGCCCTTAGGAAAGAGGCCTTCCAGCTATCCACCTCCTCCTGTGTCTCACAGGCCAGTTCCAGCTGCCGATAATCCTTGTAGACATTCCTGTGAGATGGGGCAGGTGGTGAGGGGAGACGAGGCGAAGCCCATTGACCTTGGTGATCAAGGGCATGCAGGGACCGGGGTCATCATGCCTGGGGTCCTGTACTGGCTTTCTCATTTCCCAGCTGGGTGACCCTGGGCATGTCCCTTCCTCTCTCCAAGCCTCAGTTTCCTCATCTGGAAGACAGCTTAACAATAATAATTCCTGCCTCCTAGGGTCCTTGTGGGGATTCAGTGGAATGAGCAATACACTGCTCAATGAGAAAGGTACTGAGCCCTTGTACAAGGGCATTTGGGACAGGGCAGCCCCTAGCATGGGACTGGCTCCCTCCCTGGCACTCTGGGGACCCCTCTGATGGCAGTTATCCTGAACTCTCATCTCTGAGTAGGAGAAAGCCCACTAGAATCAGCCCTGGGTTCGGGGGAAGATGCCTGGTGCTGCCACTGGCCTCCCTGGACACGTACCAACATGAGAAGGGGACTGGGCCTGACTGGAGTTCACCCCCAGTGCCAGGCAGAGCATCTCATGCATAGCAGGCGCTAACCAAGTGACTGAAAAGATGGGGGTGGGGGGTGGGGAGGAGGCAGGAAGGAAGGAGAAGAGGGAGGGAGGATGGGTGGGCCGGGAAGGTCTTGACGTGATGCTGAGCGCACAGTAGGGGTTCCATAAGTATTTCCCAAACGGATGACTCGCTGTGGGCCTTGGGCAAGGCCCTGTCCTTTCTGAATCTGTGTACCCCATTTCTCCCAGGTGGTGGAGGTGTGGGGCCCTACAGCCCCCGCACGAGGGGTGGGCAGGCACCTCTGCTCCGTGTTAAACAGGGCGAAGATGTGCTTGCTGGACATGAAGCCCTTCTCCACGTCTCGCAGCTTCAGGTTGTCCACGGACAGCATGTATTTCTTCTCTTTCTCCTGCGGGCAGAGCCGTGGGTGAGGTCGGCGCTGTGTTCTGCAGTGCCTCACTCCCTGGGAGCCTCTACGCCGGGGGGCCTGGGGCTGCGGGTCCTCACAGTGGCCCTGGGTGCAGGTGTGGGACCTGCTGGGCACCTCTGCATACCTGCCAGGGCCCTGGGGCCAAGGGTGGCAAGGCTGAGGGTGGCTCCCACATCCTGCCCCAAGAAAGGCCTGGAGGCAAGCCAGCCCAGCCCCAGCCCAGCCCCAGCCCAGGGACCCCCCACCCCCTCAACTCCCTGCCCTGGAGCCTCTCTCGCCCCTGGCCTGGCTGCTGGGCCTGCTTTGGATAAGCCTCTGACTTCATTTCCTGATTAGAGACAGGAGGGGGGCCACCAGCCCCTCGCTTCAAAGGGCTGGCTCAGCCCACTCCCCACAGACGCCCATGTGTTAGCAATCAGCACATAGCACAGGCCTGGAGATGGTGAGTCTGTGTGCAGATGTGTGTGGTTGTGTGCGTGTGCAAACACATACAAGCCCAAACACATACCCTGTCACCATTGTGTGTGCATGCCCATGAGTCTTTGTTGCACAGATGTATGAATGTGAACTCGTGTGTCTGAGGAGGTACCCAGCACAGCCAGGTGTCCCTGTGAGCACGTTTGTGTGCCCATGAGAATGTGTGCACTTTTGTAGATGCGTGTGGCCATTGTAAATGTCTCTGTTTGAGTGAACGTGCCTGAGGCACACGGACTGTGGGTTTGCATGTTCATGTGCACACAGTTTTGTGTAATGGTGTCTGGGGATGGGTGTGTGGGTGCCAGGCCTGTGTGCACACGGGTGCAAGCCTGGTGCAGGCCCATATGTCAGTAGGCTGCTGTGTCAAGGGGAGGGGCTCAGAGATTTCGGGAGAGTGGACCCCAGGATGGAGCTCTGGGAGCAGGAGAGGAGTTTCTGTTGTGTGTGACTCGCATGCCCACCCAGCGCCACAGGGTCCACGCTGGGGAGGGGGCAGGGGTGCTCTGTGTGGGTCTTGGGGACCCAGGACTTGGACAGGAGCCTCACCCATATCTCAGGTGGAGGGGCTGGGTTTAGGAGAACCCTATTCCCTGCCCACCTCCCTCTGCCCCCTGTACCCGCCTGGCCTGTCCAGTCGCATAAAGCCCTCTTTATGCCAGGCAAGTGGCCTGGCGGCTGGGAGCCCCAGAGGGCAGCTGGGGGAGGAGAAGAGGAAGTTGCACACGAGGCCAGAGAACATCTGGAAGCGCTCGAGGGAGGCCCTGCTGCCGCTGCCCTACGAGCTGGGGTTGGACGTGGAGCAGGAGTGGCCTCCCCCTCCCCCACCCCCCGCCCCCCACCCCTCCCTTCCTGCCTGCCAGCCCCTCCCCAGGCCCCTCCCCGCGCAGCTCCTGCTCACCCCTGCCACGTCAAAGGAGGCAGAAGGGGAGCCGGGAGCAGAGAGGGAACCTGGGGCTGGCTGGACTGGGGATGGGGGCCTTGGATCTCCAGGAGACGGGCCGAAACTCCCACCAGACAACGGACACTGCCGTCCGGATGGACCGGAGGACACGTCCACTCCGTCTACCCAGTGTTTAGACTATCTGTTCAGGACTCCCAAATTGTACAGTAGTCTGCACATTGGTTAGGCTGGCTGGGTTAGACCCTCGGCGCCGCTGGAGAGCTGGACCGACATCCGCCACCCCAGAGCTGGAGCCTGGAACTGGGGCAGGGGGCACGGGGGCACGGGGTGGGCTGGGAGGAGGTGCAGAGGGCTGGGGTGCTGCCCTGCTGGGACACGGGGTGCGGGTGCCAATGCCGATGGGGGGTGAGAGGAGACGGGAAGATGGGGGTGGTTAGTGAGGACCGGGGATGTGGGGGGCTGGCTGACCAGGGGGTCACCCCAATCCCAGAGACCAGAGGGCTGGAGGCAGGGGGAAGCCCAGGGACAGACTGCCCTCCCCGTCGGCCGGGGCCACCTCCATGTCCCCAGATGTCCCAGTGCAAACTTCCATCACATCCAACACACACACACACCTCCTCACCTCGACACGCACGCCCCACAACTCAGGTACATACGTCCCCAAACCCGCACTTCAGATCACACATCCACGCCCCGAGCACACGTGCACATCACAAGCACACACACGAGTGGGCACCCCACACCCCCCCTTACACCCTAAATACATACATATCAAATACACACATATCTCAAATATTGCACATGCGCACCTTCCCTCCTCAGCCCGCTTGCCCACACACACACACACACACACACACACACACCCTGACACACGGAGCACAGCACACACTTCAGGCACACACAGCCTGCCCCCAAGTGCACACGAGAGCCTCCCATACGGAACATCCCCAGATGCTTACACCCTGCACTCTCTCCTACAAACACCCCCACACAGCGGCCAAGAGGCCTCACACCTCCCCGCCACCCAGCACTCGCTCCCACACCCACACCCACTCCCCATATACACTCAGGGCTGACTCCCTTCCACACAGCTAAACTCCAATGATCACAAAAAGCTCAGAAATGATCCTCCCCAGGCACGAGGTGAGGGGCCCCTCTCAGCTACGCTGCCCCCACCTGAGGTGCAGTCAGCCAGTCCCAGGTCACACTGTACATTGTGGGGCCCACAGTGGGCACCTCCCAGCCCACGGGGGGTGTCTAGGGAGCCAGCCTGAGTGACAGAGCAGGAAGCGACGCCCCTTGACTGCCTGCCACACCACCTCGTGCTCCAGCCCTTGCGGGGGCCCCCATGCTGGGGGAGAGGCCAGGGTTGAGGTAATGAGGTCCAGATGGCCGGCGCCCCCGCCAGTGATGACAGGGGGCCCCGCCCAAGGTGGGGTGGGGGGCCTGCCCAGGGCGACTTGCAGGGGCAGAGATCAAGGAGGGGGGCTGGGGAACCAAAGTCACCGGGCCCCACCTCAAGCCTCGCTTCCCCATCGTGAGGTGAGAGCACCCTCTTCCCCAGGAGCACCCTCAGGAAGAAGAGGGTCCCTTCCCCCATACTGTGGCCAGCTGGAGTTCATTACCACAAGCCCCCCCCCGCCCGCCCCAGCCCTCCCTGCTCTCTCTGGTCACCTCTGGAATCCAGATGTAGAAGCCAAATAGACTCATTCTTAAAGGAGACCAGCAACCAGGGAGGGAGGGAGCGACACGGGGCGGGGGTCTGTGTGCCCCCCTGGGCAGGGAGGGGTTTTGAGTGGCGCCTCTGTGGGACCCCATCACTTCTGGCGCCTCAGCCTGGAGACTCTCCAAATATCTCCCTTGGACAGGGGGGCCCGGGGGACTGGGGTGCAGGGGTTAACAGGGTGTCTGGCAGCTGGACTCTGTGTGTCACGGGCCTGTGGGGGCCACAGAAGAGGCGGCCCGCCCTGGAGCAGGAAAACAGGAAGGCTGCAGGGCTGGTGGGGTGGGGGGTCCCAGCCCCCTCGTCCACCCTCTCCACGGTGCGCAGCCCCAAGCTCCCCAGTCTGGCCAAGCCATCTTCTCAGTCCAGCCTGGATGAGCCCCCAGGACTGCCTGCCCCCGATCCTTGCAGCCCACCTCCACCCAAGGACCTTTGACGGTTTTTATTTTTTTTAAACCCTGCTGGGTGGTCCAGTCCACACCAAGCCAGCGGCAGGGCCTGAGCCTGACATTGGCCACCAGCCAAACTCCTTGATGACCAGTAGCCCCTTACTCACCTCGTCATCCTTGTACCAGGATAGATTCTCGGCGGTCAACACAAACCAGTACTCCTTGGAGCCTCCCTTCATAATGCCAATGTTGTTGATGGTCAGCCAGCCCTTCCGGATGACCTGGGAGGCAGGGGGGAGGCGGTCAGTGGGCAGAGACCAGGCTTCCCCGTGGAGGAGGGGGCAGGCAAAGAGAGGCACTGGAAAGCCTGCTCCTCTCCCTGCTCTTGGAGGCCTGGCTGGTCGGGGAGGGTGGGGGCCAGACCTGCCCTGTTTGAACCAAAAGTGAATGGGTTGGAAGAGAGAGGAAGGCAGAAATCAGCTCAGGACAAAGAGCCTTCTGACAGTCAGAGCTGTCTGAGTAGGGGGCTGGTGGCCTTGGTAGGGGATGAGCACCCCACCACTGAAAGTATGCAAGGAGAGCTTAGGTGGCCAACTGGACAAGACCACTCTGAGCATCTTTTCAGCTTCAGATCTGATTTATTCTAAGTCTTGTCTCTGACCTCAGGGACTTTGCACATGCTGCTGTTGCCTCTGCCTAGAAAGTGCTTCCCCTCCTGTTTGCCTGGCAGATTCCTACTCACCCTCTGGGTCTTGGTTCAGAAGTCACGTTCTCAGGCAGCCCCTCCCCACGCCCCAGTAAAAGTCAGAATCTCCATTATAATCTTTTATCACTCTCTTCATTCTTCTGTGACAATGGCTAGTATTTTGAATTAACATGCGTGTGTATGTATCTGTTCACGTCAGTCTCTCTTGCTAAATTGTGAACTCCCTCACTTGGTGCGCCCCAGCACCTTGCAGAGTGCGTGACAGGCAGGAGGGGACCAGTAAACATACACGGCATGATGCAATAGTGGGGTTCGAAGAATCCTTGGCACGAGGCCCCAGACACAGGTAGGGTGGCAGGGAGTCGGGCAGGGGGGAACCTCAGAGTAACAGGAAAAGGTCCCTTTTCTCAGCAGGAAGAAGCTGTCCCCAGGACAGTCCTGAGCCATTGCCACAGACCAGGGCCTTCGGATTGTGCTCCAAGGGCAGAGCCCCGGCCCAGACCTGGTGGTGGGCCAGATGCAGAGGAGAGGGGGGCTGCGTCTTCGCCACCCCCTTGGCCCTGGCCTCCCTGGTCTTCTCTCCTGGGCACCCAGAGAAGACCCAAGGAGCCTGGGGCCAGGCCTGCTTCTGAGACCCTTGAAACCCTCCTTAACCCTCTCTGGCTTCCCCAGAAACCTAAGTCATGTGGTAGACCAGTAGCTGAGCCATTAACAGGGACACGGCAGCCTGGTGCCCTGTGGCGCCTCTCCCACCCTGTCCCAGTCCAGTGAAGACTCCTTCAGTTTCTTGCCACTGTCTTTGGAAATGAGTCTGAATGCCACACACCGGCACTCGTTTGTATCTTGTCCGACCAGCAGGCCCTGCCACCCTGCTGCTGGCCCCGATCTGCAACCTCCATCCTCCCTCAGCCACCTCCAGCCCTGCCCTCCTCCCCCACTCATCCAAAACCCCTCCAGAGCCCTTCCCACTCCCCCCAACTCCCACTCTGCCTGGGCCGTCCTGGAGGCCTAGGTCTCCAAGATGCAGGGCCAGGGTCTGACTCCTGTCCAGCGGCCAGTACGGTGTAGGCACCAGTGAGTGCTTGCTGAACCAAATTGCCCTGGGTTACTCCATTCATGGATTACTTTATGCTACTGAGCACCTACTGTGTGCCAGGCAAGCTTAAAAACATGCTTCTTTCCCATCCATCCATCCATCCAGACACCCATCCATCCAATGGATGTTTAAGGAGCACCTACTCAGTGCCAGGCCCCTGCCAGGCATTTTCACCCACCCCGGCCCACATGGTCTGCCTCTGGCTGAGGCAGTGCTTAGCTCATGCGCACTGACGGAAAGGTGGAGGGGACTCTGCCTGCGGCCAGGCCTTGGCTCTGGCCTGGGAGCACCTGTACACAACCCAGGGCTGGTGTGTGCAAGCGGCTCAAGCCAGGAGGCACCCTCTTGCCCATTCCCACTACAGTGAGCCCCTTCCTCCCCCTGGCTACACAAGCCAAGAGCCCCAGTCCTGGTACTCACCAGAATCTCATCCTGTAAAGAGGTAACCATAGCAACCACGAGAAGCATTGGGAGAGAGGAGAGAGGATTACTGAGGCAGAGTGGGAGGCTTGTGGCTGGCAGCTGGCAGGCTCCCTGGCCCCCGTGGGACCCTTCCCCTTGGGGGAGGAGGCTCTCAGAGCTCGGCATCCATCTGGCACCCTTCATCCCTCGGGCTGGGGCACCGGGGCTCACTCACCTGGTTGCCTGAGGTCTTCTTCTTGTTCATCTGGTTGCTCCGCTGCTGCGCACTGCAGGGGAAAGAGGGGACAGTCTCAGAACTTCTCCTTTCCAGAGGCCCAGCTCCACTGCCACTGCTCAGTGGGCACCAAACCCAGAGGGTCAACCCTGGCCTGGGTCCTTCCCCGCCCCCCACCCCCGCACACACGTGGTGTCACCTTCTTGGCCCAGGGAGCACTCACTTGGCAAAGCCGATGAAGTCCTCGTGGTTGGTGTTCATGTACGCCAGCTCGATGTCGATGAGGAGCATGACCTTCAAGGACACACAGGTCAGGAGGGGGGTGGGAAACACAGCAGGGTTTCAAAATGTATGAAATACTTACAGCACATACAGGATCCATAACAAAATTAATCCACAACCCATAATAAATGAAATATACATACACACGAGTATCTGTAATAAATAAAGAGTTCCTACCCAAGAAACACAAAGCAAAATAGTCAAAGAACATGAATGGGTTCATAGAAGAAATGCATATGACCAGTGGGATATGAACCTCCCCCTCATTAATAAAGAAATATAAGTTAAAACCATGAAACCCTTTTAAATCTATCAACTTAGTACTAAATATTGACAATGACCAGCATGGGTATAACTGTGAGAAGATGGATTCTCTCATATATTGTTAATATCATATCAGTGTTGTGATATGCAAATTAATATCCAATTCTCGGAGGGCAATTTGGTACTATTTAACAACAGTAAAATGCACACTCTCACTGCTAGAAGCATGTTGCACAAACTCGTCAAGGGAGCAAAGGTGTATGTACCAGGGTGCTCCATGTGCTGTGGTTTGTCCTGGAGAAAAACAGGGAAGAAGCCAATGGCCGCCAGAAGGGGAAAGATGGTGCCCTCTGAACCATGAAGCTGTTCAAGGAATGCGGACAGCCTCTAGGTCCTGGCACGGGAAGACCCTCTTTGCACATGACCGAGAGTCACGATGGGAGTGACACCCAGATGTGGCCCACAGGCTTCGGACCCAGGGCCTGCCGCTTCCTGCGAGCCTGGGGCCTGTTCTCACCAAGCCTGAGGTTCCACAAAGGAGTTGTTTCTGCCTCCCCACCATGGGAAGACACCACGAGAGGGGGCAGGTGACATGTCTGAGGCGTATAGGCACTCAGCCGATGGATGTGAGTGCCGATAATTATCTTCAGAGAAGAAAGGCATGAGACACATGTGGCAGGAATGTGGCTCTCCGAGATTAAGACAGAACCTGGAATCTGTGCGTGAGGGAAAGATGCCTGGAAGGGGAAGCCGGGGGCGGCAGGAGTGACAGAGGGACGCCTCCTTGTGCTTTAATCACGTCTGTACTGACTGAATATTTTATTGAGTGCTTATCACTTTTGTAATTAAAAAGAGATCGATAAGAATTTTTCAAGATTTTACTTATTCATGTTTAGGGGAGGGAAGGAGAAAGAAGGAAAGAATCAGACCGGTGACCTTTCGCACTGTGGGACCCCGCCAGGTGAGGTCCATGGGAATTCACAAACGACATCAAAAACAAAAATGGGAGTGATCAGGGACAGCGCAGTTGTGGCAAGGGGATGTGTCAGGACAGAAATTGGGAAGTGGTAGCCAGGGGCGGGCTTGGACAGGAGGAGGAGAGATGGGCAAGGAAAGGGGACTGGTCTGAGAGCCTCCTGTGGGCTGTGAGGGGGCCTGCTTGCTTCTGCTCCTCCCGGCACAGACGCGGCAGCTGGCAACGTGTTTGTGATGGAGTGAATTCTTTATGAATGACCACATAAAAGGAAGAGGCGTGGCTAGGACAGGTATAGGGGACTCAGCAAATATAGAGAGAGGCCCAAAGGGGGGTGGCTAGAGGATGGACTGCTGGGAAGTTCAGGGGCAGATGGTGGGGATGTAAAATAGTGCAGCCGCCTTGGAAATCAGTGTGGCGGCTATTCAAAGAACAACCACACAGCCCTGGCCAGCGCGGCTCAGGTGGCTGGAGTACTGTCCCAGGGACTGGAAGGTTGTGGGTTTGATTCCGGGTCAGGGCACATGCCTGGGTTTCAAGGTCAGTCACTGGCTGGGGTGTGTTCAAGAGGCAACTGATCCACATGTCTCTCTCACATCGATGTTTCTCTCTCCCTCACTCTCTCTCTCAAATCAATTTTAAAAACTTAACGTGCAGAGAATTATATAGAATTACCATAGGATCCAGCAGTTGCATTTCTAGGTATAGACCCACAAGAATTGAAAGCAGGGTCTCAAAGGTAATGCTTGTACACCTGTGTTCGTAGGAGAATAATTTGCAGCCCAAAAGGTGGAAACAACCCGAATGGACAAGCAGAATGTGGCACAGGCACACACTGGAATGTCACACAGCCTTCAGCAGGAAATGCTGACAGATTTACAACGTGGGGGAACTTGAGGACACTACACTAAATGAAATCGGCCAGACACAAAAGGACAAATGTTGAATGCTATCACTTATATGAGGTCCCTAGCGTTGCCACATGCACAGAAACAGGAAGTAGAATGGTGGGCCCCAGGGGTTAGGGGACAGGGGGATGGGGAGTTAGTATTTAACAGGGACAGAAGTTCATTCTGGGAAGATGGAAAGTTCTGGAAACGGACGGTGGTGGTGATTGCACAACTGTGTGAGAGTATTTAATACCCAGAACTGCACAGTAAAGTTTATGGTGTGCGTGTGTGTGCATGACTTCCCCACAGTAAAAGAGAGAGAGAAGCAGAGATTTGGTGTGAGGACAGAAAGTACGGGGAGGCTGACACAGAAGAGGCAAAACGGGAAGGAGGAAGAGAGCCCGGGGACCGGGGGAAGGCCGGGGAACAGGGCCGGGCCTCACCTGCTCCTTGGTGCGGCCCTCGCGCTCCCGGATGTGGGTGGTCACGATCCGTTCCATCTCCTCTCGCAGCCGGGGGTACTGCTGGAGCTGGGGGGGCGGGAGGGGAGAGAGCCACGTACACAGGGGGCACGGGCAGGAAATACCCCCACCCCACCAGAGCCCAGGAGTCCAGGCGTGTGGCGGGGAGGCACCCACAGAATGCCCGAAGGGTGGGGGGGGACAGAGAGATCTGGGGTCCCAGGAAGCTGAAGGCACCCAGCCATGGCCACCCCTTTCCTCCAAGAAGGGGTCCCGAATGGCAATTCAAGGGTCTCCTGGTTCCAGGCCTTCTTCACTGTCCTATCTAGGCAAACAGGGGTGGGAGGGCGGTCCCGTGGGCAGAAATGCCACGGGAATCCGCCTGCTCCTTGGGGCCGTCTTAGTGGCAGCCATCTTGGAAACAGACATTCCACCGAGGCCTTGGCTTGGTGGCCTGTTAGCTCCCAAAGCTCTCCCTGACCCTCAGGGCTCCCCCTCGCCTGAAGGCTTGGAGGGACAGTCAGGTGGGGAGTCAGGCAGGGCATTCCTATCCGGGAAGAATCTGGGGAGGGCAGGGCCCGAGGTGCCGATAGGCCTCCTGAATCAGGCTGGGGTCAGGCAATGCTCCTTGTCAGAGCTGCAAGGCAGGGGAAGCCAGCAGTCACACAAAGGACATGCGGGAGTCACAGATGTGGGCATGCGAGGACACGGGGGTCAGGGGGGCATGCAGAGCGGGGTGCCAGCAGCATGAGCAGTACCCCGCGGGGGCCTGGCTGGGCCCCTGGCCCTCTCGGTAGAACCCACCCAGTTTGCCCCTCTTTGCAGGCTTGGGACTGGCACCACCATCCCCAGCCACGTCCATCTGGCTCCAGGCTGGCCAGCCATTCTGTCTCTACCCCACTCCTCTGGGGTCAGGAGCTCAGCAGCACCCACTTCCTCCCAGTTTTTATTAACTGAGGCTGAAAGAAAACTTGCTCCAAGCCTTCCCACTCTGCCTGTGGACTCTGCCCTCAGCTCAGCTGGACTGTGGACAAAGCCCAGGGTGACGCCTCCTCCTTCCAGTCATGTTGGATGTCACCTCCATCCTGCCCTGACCACCCAAGAGCTGGATCGGGGGCCTCCCTGTCACCTTTCCTCATCAAACTGCATTCTAATTGCCCTGAAGGTGGGGGCAGGGCCAGGTGCACCGCCAGTGTTCAGAGAGGGCGTGCTGAAGGGATGTGGGAATGAATGGAGGATGGATGTCTTTGCCCTCCTGTGCCCTCTGACTCATGAGCCAGCAACTCCTCAGGGAGGGAGACTCGCTGAGCTGCTGAGGGTGGGAGCCCACCCACAGGGATGTCCAGTCCTGCTGGCCCGCATTGCCCCTCGGTGGCCATGTGAGACCCAAATGGGGCAAAGCGAGAACCGCTGTTTGTCCCTGGGCCAGGCCACTCAGGTGGATCCCCCTAGGTGGGAAGAGAGCCGCAGGTTAGCATGACTAGGTCACAGGTACTGATTCTGAGGGCAAGATGGAGGCCCAGGAGAGGGGGTGGGGACACTGGGAGAGGAAGGAGGATGCGGGGGAAGCAGTGCCCTGGGTGCCGGCCCAGGGAGGCAGGCAGGTGTGAGAAGTGTCACATCCTCCCACCCCACCTGTCCAGTGCATGGCGTGGCCAAGGCCAGGGGGGTCTGGGGGAGGCGCAGCCTGAGACCAGGGGCTTAAAAACAAACCCATGGGGAGGCCACTGGACCCTGCTGCCCCACGAGGCTCAAGGAGTGGTTTCCATTCCTTCTGGAAGTCTCCGAGTTGGAGTGGAGATTTGGGGCTGAGTCACCACCACCAGAAGGCGTCCTCTGAGGTGGTCCCAAGTGTTCCCTTGCAGGGTGGGGCTGCAGGGGAAGGGGGAGGGTGGGCAAGGAGGGAAGAGGGGGGAGCAATTTGCCAAAGAGCATGACCAGTCCTCCCACTAGCCGCCTGGTTGTGACGTTCGCCAAGTTTTCCACATGTCACACACGCAGGGCAGCCTCAGCCCCTTTGAGAAGCTCTCTATTCCTTCTGAGCATCTTTTTCCATTCTGACGGCCTCTGAGCATTCCCCGAACTTTTAGCCAGTTTCTAAAATGGAACTTTCCTCTCTCAGGCCTTGGCTGAGACCGGCGGTGAGCTGGAGCCCACCAGTAAGTGGTCAGGCACAGGCCCTGGAGTCACATGGCTCGGTTCGAAGCCAGTGCCGGCCCTGCCGACACTCCTTAGAGCCGTGGCTGGGCCTCTCCGAGCCTCTGCTTCTCCCTGTGGGAAGTATGGCAGTAATGGCGCCTTCCTTCTGAGAGTGGCTGTGAGGACTGAGTGGCACGCCACACGCCTGACCCTGAACTCCGGATTCTGTCCAGAGGAGAAAACTGATCCCAGCAAGCCCAGGAATAATTACAGTTGACTATTTTTCTCTGGCAGGCATTGGACACTTAGAACATTTGGGAAACGGAAAAAAAAAGGACAAAGATAGGTGAATTTTGCCACATAAAGAAAAAAATAATTTGTATGCATGAAATAACCCAAAAGGTAGAACTCTTTTAAAAAAGAATTTCAAAGATTTCCTTTTGAAATTTTTTGTTGATCATTTTTTTTTTTTGGTTCACAAAAATCATACAGACTCACCATAAAAAATTTGAAAGTGATTAAAACTTGTGCAATAAAATGGAAAAATTCCTGTTCTTGCTCTCTCTTAAAGTGGTAGTTAGCATTTTGGTGGATATGTCTTTGGGACTTTATCACTCATATACATTTCCCCCCCAAGTAGGACACGTTCTTTTCTGCAACCTGCTTTTTGTCCCCCCACAGTACGTTGTGGAGGGAGATGTGAAAGGAAACGGACGTGTCTTGTCCTTTAGGCAGTTGCAGGCACACCTCCTTGGATTGCCCTTCGCCGATGCTGCGTGTGTTACAAATCGAAGGTAAGACCCTCCACCAGCAGAGAGACGGTGACTCACTGAAGTCTCAGATGATGGCCGGCATGTTTAGCAATGAGGTATTTTAAAGTGAAGGTACATACATTGCTTTTTTGAAACAAAATGTTGTTGTACACTTAACAGACTGCAGGATAGAGTAAATATAACTTATATGCACTGGAAAACAACAACAACAACAAAAAAAGAATTGCATGACTTGCTTTATCGTGATTCCCTTCACAGCAGAGGTCTGGAATCAGAGCCATGACGTCTCCAAGGTACGACTGTATTGCTTTAAATTATCTGTGTAATGTTTTATGTAATCGGTCTCCTGTCAATGGACACGTGGGCTGTTTCCAAAAGTTTACAACTTACATTAAATTACATAAATGTCCAGCCACTATGCTATACATCTGAAACTAATATATAATAATACTGAATGCCAACTGTAATTAACAAAAAAAAGAAAAACTGAAATTCATGTTTTTAAGAGAAAAAGCAGGATGAGCTCTGGCTGGTGAGGTTCAGTGGACTGAGAGCAGGCTGTGAACCAAAGGGTTGCTGGTTTGATTCCCAGTCAGGGCACATGCCTGGGTTGTGGGCCAGGTCCCCAATAGTGGGTGTGCAAGAGGCAACCATACATTGTTTCTGTTCCTATCTTTCTCCCCTCCCCTCTCTAAAAATAACTAAATAAAATCTTTCAAAAAGGATTTTAAAAAAAGCAGGACGGTAATACATTCATAGTGTGATCACATAACAAAACAAACAAATCTATGCATAGAAAAAAAGATTTGGAGAAATCTAAAGTGATGAACACTTTTCCCAGGGCAACTTTGCGTAGGATCCGCAGTGCAGTGGGATCAGGACTCAGGGGTCACGACACTGGGGAATGGGGGAGTCCCGCCCGGCTTTTATGCCACTTGGAATGGGCACCAAGTGGATGCTAATTTGCTCAGTCCATCCCTGTTGGGCGCACAAGCGGGCAAAAGGCAGGCAGCGTTGGGAAAGGGGTGCACGTGACTGGCTGTGCGTGAGCATGGACACTGACACTTTGGAGGTGAAGGCAGGTGTGCCTGCACCTCTCCAGTGGAGGGGTTTTTGAAGCCCAGGTGAGGCTGGGCTCTTCCCCAGAGATTCTGGTTCCTACTGCTGGGACCGGGGTGGGGTGGGGCGGGGCGCACAATCTTTGAAGTCCGGAAAGGATGCCTCAGGCAACTGATACCCCTGTACTCCCCTGGCAAGAACTGCTTCAGACAATCTGGCTAAAAATCTTCAAAATGCCCAAAAGCAGACGAGTGGGAAAAAGGCATCTAAAAGGTCACAGATGACTCGAAAAGAGGCTGACCCTGCCCAGTGCGTATGGATTCATGTCCAACGAGCAGTCCAATACGCTTTTAGGCAAATTGGTTCTGTGGGACCGGGACAGCTCCCCTTCCAGGGGGCCCTGGTCCCAGGTGTCTTCCCTTAGCCTCCCTAATGTAAAACCCACTCTGCTTTTCCTCCCTGAGACTCAGTCTTGTCATCTGTAAAATGGGGATAATACCACCGATTTTTAGGGTCATTAAGTCAGATCACAAAGACAAGCACTTAGCCTAGTGCTTGGCGTACAGGAGCAGCCTGCCCCTCGTCATCACTGTTGTCACTGTCACTGTTGCTGGTGGGAGGGGCCATGGCTCATAGGATGCTTGAGTTGGAGCAAAGCCTTCTGGCAGACACGGAGGCCAGAGGGGATTGTGAGTGTAAGTAGACCCAGGGTTACACATTGGCATGGAAGTTCAGGGCCAGGAATCACCTGGCCAGCATGGGCGTCCACGTGGGTGGCCGAGAGGCTGCCAGGCCTGCTCAGCCCACAACTCTGCCCACAGGAGGCCATGGCCATGAGGGAGGGATGGCCAGGCCCAGCCCCACCCAGGCGGCCGCCGTACCTTTTCACTACACTTTCTGATGGTGGACGTGAGCTCACTGACTACCATATCCACACACTTGATACTGGGCTCTTTGAGCTTCTGCACCTGCTTTTTCACTGTGGCTTCAAAAGCGAGGTCAGGTGTGAAGAGGCCCGTCCTGCACCCAGGGAGGAGGAGGGGACAAGAGGAGGAGTAGCCACAGGCGGGCGGGTAGGTGGGGACCAGGAGGGGAGTGAAAGCCAAGCAGGGCCGGGGTCGGGGTGGAGGATGGCACAGGCGTGGGGGAAGAGAGAGAGACACCGACACAGAGAGAGAGAGAACAGAAGACAATGTGAGCACGGGGCCAGCCCTTCCTACCACCACCCGGGGCTGGCACCTCCCGGGTGCTGCCAAGCACCCCCCAGGTTCTGTGGGTATGGGGGAGGGTACTGCTGAAGGATCAAACACCCTGCTCTGCCAAGGCCCCTCACTGAGTTCAGGTTTTCCTGCCAGGGCTTGGCCCCTCGCTCCCCAGCTACCCTGAGCCTGCCCTCTCTCTCTCATCTGACATCATCTTTGTCACAGCCGTGGGTCCTCCTAAGGGGTTGCCCCAGGCCAGCACACCACCCACCCATTCTGTTCAATTCTAGGTTTCCTGGCACCTCTTGTGTTCACTTCATCCCGACTCCAGAGCCCAGCATGGTTCCCTGCTTCCACCCGGGAACCATGCTGGGCTCTGGAGTCGGGATGAAGTGGCTGCACCCAGCTGCCCGGCGGTGCATGGCGCAGCTGCAGGAGGCTCCATGTGCACAGCACAGACCAAGGTGCAGATGGGCCCCCTGCAGCTGCAGGGTAGCTGCCTGACCTCTGCTCTCCAGTGCCCTGCTCTTCTCCTGCCCTTCGCTTTCTCCTCAAGGGGCATCCTTTGCCTTTCCTCCAAACAGGGCTGGAGGAACTCGGCTCAGAAAGACAGAAGAGAGAAGAGGAAAGACAGAAAGAGTGGAGGTGGTGATAGAGAGGGGCCAGGCGGCAGTGGGGATAGGAAAGGAAGGGAGGCTGGGGGCGGAATCAAAGGAGCACTGGACTTGGAGTCCAAAGCCTTGGCTTCCAGTCACAGCTCTGTCACCTCCTAGCTCACATGACCTTGTACAAGAAAGTCAATCTCCTGAGCCTCAGTTTTCCTGCTGTGCAACGGGCGCCATCCTCCCTGCCCTGCCCTGCCCTCCTTGCGTGGTTCTGTGAGGCTCAGAAGGCAGAGCAGATGGAAGAGGGCTCTGTCTCCAGGAGGAGACGCAGATGAAAGGGAAGGGGAAGGCCCCGAGTGGGGGTCCTCCGTGAGGGCGACATGAAAACGGGGAGGATGAAGGACAGTGAGGGGTCAGGGCACCTGCTAGACCTGGGTCCTCTGCACCTCTCTGGCCGTCCAGGCCCCTAGAGCAGCACCCAAGAAGGCCCTGTCCCTCACCTGCATCCAGGTCCAAGGCTTCCCCAAGACCTCTCCCTGGAGTCCCCAAAATGACCCATGTCTGAGGGTGGAGCAGGGGCTCAGGGCCACCTCAAGCCCTACTCTCCCTGAGCAGGGGGAGCTCTTGGTGGGCTCTCCGGGTAAACAGCCACCATCATCCCTGTCTTACCAGCGTCTAGTCCCTTGGTGTCCTGGGCCTGGGGGCCAGGGGGGTGGGTGAGGCCCCCTCAGAGAGTCCCCCTGTCCTCGTCTGCGGTGGCCTGCCTCTCCCACCCCGCTGAGGTCTGTACATGCTACCGGGGAGAGAGTGGGGGGCGTGGGGAAGGGGCGCCTGTCAGCAGTGCAGGAGGCGGGCAGAGATGCAGGCTGGCGGGCCGCTGGGTTACCTTCTTGGTGCACTGTCTAACGGTGCTGATTAGCTCCGAGATAACCATGTCCACACACTTGAGACACGGTTCTCGGATCTTCTTCACCTGCTTTTTCACAATGGTCTCAAAGGCCATGTCTGGGGTAAAGAGCCCCGTTCTGAACGTCCGGAGCGGGAGAAGGGCAGTGTCACAGGCCAGGGCCCGGCCCACGCCCCTGAGCTCTGCCCTCGGGGTCGTCCCACCACCCCTCTGTGGGCTTCAGGGTCCCCATCTGTAAAATGGGCAGGGGCTCTAAGGATAAGGAAGGACTTTCAATCGCTGCTCTTTGGGACAAGACACCATCTGCTTATATCTGCTTTCACGTCTTAACTTCCTCTTAAGACCCTGTTCATGTTAAAGGTTCTACGGCCAGAAATGGTTTGAAAACTGCTGAACTGGGATCTCTTTAAAAGCCTTTCCAGGAATAAAGCATTTTAGTTTAAGACTAGGAGAGGTTGTTTTCCTCCCTGTGCCTCAGCCAACGCAGTTATCAGTCTATAAACTCTATGCCAGACCTTGGAAAGGAACCTGCGTGAAAGCAGGGGCACTCTGGTCTGGTTCGCTGCCTGGCATGGAGCAGGTGCTTTCAGTTTTCTCGCTGAAAGAACACAGGGTGTGGATCTGGGTCCCTGAAGTGGGTCTAAGCTTTTAGGGAACAGTCTGGTTCTCAATCCCCCTCCCTGCTCCATGGGCCTTGGGGCCGGCTCGGGGGTGAGGAGTGTGGTGGCATGGGACCACTTAGGGACACTGGGGCTGTGGAGGGCCTGGGGGTCTGGAGGGTCGAGAGGCCCCATCCCATCGTAAAAGGACACAGACCAATACCTGGATGCCCTGCCCCAGGCCCCATCCAGTGGCTGAGACAGCTTTGTGCAGCCCCCTGGATAGAACTGGGGGAGCTGTCTCACCCTAGAGGTGGGTAGGGCGCCCAGACCCAGCGGGCGCTACCTGGTCACCTGTGTCCTGGGCTCCACCCAGTTCGACCAGCCTCCAGGCCCTGGCCCCAGGACAGCAAAGGAGGGCAGCATGCTGCAGGGAGAGGGGTGGCTTGGGCCTCCCATCCACCTTCCCCAGCAGGAGCCTGTGCGAACTGGGAGCCAGAAAGTCGGGGTGGAGGGGGCTGGGGACCAGGGCTCTAGGTCTTTCCCGAGGGAGGCTTGCTTCTTCACTCTCTGTGCCTCTGCACTGGACCCCCTGCCTTCCGAGGTTGCGCCCCTCCCCGGCCCCAGTACGTGCCTGATGCCGTGGATATTCTTGATGGCATAGCTGATTTCCCTTCGGAGCTCCTTCTCATCAAACTCCATCTGTGTGGGAGAGCGAGAGATGGCCAGCCAGTCAGGGCCTGGCCTGCTCTCTAGGAGGTCACGACGGGGCCCACCCCACTCCTGGGGCTCGGCGCAGGGGCCAAGGCATGCATGCGAGAGTCCTGGGGGTGCGGCTGGGTGGTCTGGGGCCCTCCTGCCCCCCAGAGCCTGTCCTACCTTGACCAGCTCAAAGGGGAAGCGCTCATGGAAGATGCGGTTGATGCGGGCTCCCCCCGACAGTTCGTAGGTGTCAATCTGGTCCCCTGAGCCCTCGATGCGCTTCTCAAAGTCCACGGCGAACTGCTGGACCATCCTGTGGGGAGAGTGGCGTGGCCTGAGGGGCTGCGGCAGCCCAGTGCGGGGCACCTGGGAGAGCCCTGTGCCCGGAGGCTGGGGGGAGGCACAGCTCAGGGATGGGGAGTCGAGAGCTGGGGGGACCCTCACTGCAGCAGGGCCTTGGTCTTGCGTGCTGGGTCGTCAGGACGGAAGTTCTTGTACTCCTCCACCTCCTTCTCAATGGACAGCAACTGGCTCTGCAGCTTGTTTCGCAGCCCCGGCAGTGTGTCCCGGATGTGGTTCGTCAGTTGCTGGGGGTGGGGCCAGACAAGGGTTAAGGCCACAGTCACAAGTCCCAAACCCCAAATGCCCACAGGGCCAGGCAGGGACTGGGATGCCAGGGAGGCTGTGGATTGGTGAGGGGGAGAGCTAAAGAGGCGGCCACAGCCCTGCCCGCTGCTGCCCTGACCCCCCAGAACAAAAGCTGCCTGAGGGTGGGGCCTGGCACACAGTAGGTCCTCAGACAGGTGAATTAATTGAGTTAATGAGTGAGTAACTCAATTTTCAAAGAGGCCAGGAATCTAGATTTTTATTTGAAATTACCTGACTTTTGATTAATATTTTTAGACACCACAAGGGCTGCAGGAAATATATCAGGGGCAGATGACTGGCAGGCAGGCTGCCTGCCCCCTTCTCCATCCCTGGGGCTCACTCTGGCTAGGTTCTCCCACAGAGAATCTCCCTGAACCTGTGTGGCCGACAGAATGGGGTCTTATCACCACTATCACCGTTTTACAGACGCAGAGATGGAGGCTCAGAGAGCTGGACACTCACTGTCTCAGCGGGAGAGTGACAGAGTCGGGACTGGAACCCAGGTCCATGGCCTTACGACTCCCAAATCCTGTTCCACACCACACTGAGTTCCCTATTGCCTTCCTTCCGTCATCACACACATAGGCCTCGATTTCTGAAGCCCCAGTCCAGATGGAGGAACACCCCAGGGGAGCTGCTGGGATCATGGTCCCCTCTCCAAATCAGCCTCTCCCCACTTCGGGAGGAACCGAGGTCTTCAGCCAAAACAGGCCAGTCCTGGCCTCCAAGCCCCAGCCCCTGCCCGTGCCGCCCTGCCCACGAGACCCTGGTCTTCTCTTCACCCCGGGGGTTCCGGGACTCCCCTCCCCCAGGCCCCAGACAGGGAATGGCTCATGATGCTCCTCACTCTGGTTGCTCTCACAAACCCCACTTCAAAGATTCCGTTCTCGACCCAGTTTCCCCAGGCCTCCTGCGGGCTGAGCCCTACCTGGTTGAGGACCTTCTGCAGGTAGGGTGTGCCCATCCGGTCAGCCAGGTGTCGGTAGGATGGGTGGGACAGAAAGAACTTGCGTTCCGCAGCCAAGGCGGCCGTGATGTCCTTTTTGCCATCGATGTCCTTCTGGCTCCGGTTCACCACCCCGATGTAGCCTGTGGATGGGGTCAAAGTCAGGGTCAACCCCTTGTAGGGGGCGGAGTGGAGGGGAAGGGAAGTGCAGCCAGTGGCGGGAGCAGCCTGACTACCTCTGCGCAGGGGGAGCAGCTTGTTCTCCAGCACATCGCGGGCATCCGTGCCCTCGTCCATCAGGTCCAGCTTGGTGATGACGCCGATGGTGCGCTGACCTGGAGGGCAGCAATGAGGGAGGTGGCCCCGCGCACTCCCGTCGCCACCCTGCTGCCCCATCTCCCATCTCCCATCCCCCATCACCTGCGGCCTGCCTGACCCATTCGTTCTCCACAGAGCCAAAATGATTTTTTGACATTTTTTCCCCTGAAAGCTTTTATTTATTTATTTTTCAGAGAGGGGGAAGGAGGGGAGAAAGAGAGAGAATCATCGATGTGTGAGAGGAACATCGGATGGGTTACTTCTCACACATGCCCCAACGGGACCCGGCCCACAACCTGGGCGTGTGCCCCAACTGGAATCCAACCGGCGACCTTTTGCGTTGCTGGAGGACGCTCCACCAACGGGGGAGCCATCCTGGTTGGGGCCAACATGATTTTTAAAGGCATAAGTCGGATCCCACCCTCCAGCGGCTCTCCCTTACACTGTGAATAAAAGATCTCTGGGGTTTGCGCTGTCTCTGGCTTTGGGTGGAAACTTACCCTGGGGGTCCACCTCCTTGGCGATCTTGAGGGCATCGGAGTTGGCCAGGTCGGAATTGGCCGGGGAAACGGCCAGGATAAGGCAGTTCTCCTTGGTAACGAACTGCATAAGCATGTCCCGGATCTGAAACTCGATGTCGGGAGGTTGGTCTCCCACCGGGACCTTGGTCATTCCGGGCAAGTCCACCAGGGTCAGGTTCAGCACTGGACAGGGCGGATAGAGGGCGGGCTCAAGGTGAGTGGCTGGGCAGTAGGTGGGCGGATTCAGAAGCAAGGTTTACAGAGGATCCCCAAGGGAGTGCGGCCACAGGTGGGCGGGGTTAAGAAAGGCCCAGAGCTCCAATGAGGCCCGTTGAAGGCGTGCCCAGGGGTGGGCGGGCTCACGGCAGGGTGGGGCTTGGGGTAGGATGCTCTGAGGAGGTCCCTGTGGGGGCGGACTCAGCTGAAGGGCGGAGCTAGAAAAGGGGTGGAGCCAAGAAAATGGTCCTAAGGGGCCGGGCTAAGCAAGGGAGCCCAGAGGCCCGGAAGGCCACAAGGTTTTCTCACCGTGCGGCGAGTAGACGCGGAGGTTGATGGGCACCGGCGAGATGCCTTTGTTGGTGCCTGTGACCCGGTCGGTCTCAGCCTCGATCTCCAGACGCACCTCCTCGAAGTCGGTGAATTTCTTCCCCTTGCAGTGCAGGAACTCGGCATATTCTGTTCCAAAAGCGTGGGGTGAAGGTGTTGGAGAGGAGGAGGGGGGAGTAAGCATCATAGCCCGGAACCCACCTGGGTCCCATCTGCCACCGGGAATAGAACCCCAGCCCAAACACTGCCTTTTCCTCCCTCCCCACCTCTCCGTTATGCATTTTTATCCTCACTGTCCAGATGGGGAGTGAGGCCCAAAGAGGGGAAGTCCCCCCCTCAAAGTCATACAGCAACTACTTCAGCTGCTATGCTGGACCTCTCCTTGAGGATTGGGTGGAGGGCCGGAGAGGCCAGCCTGGCTGAGGAGGGCAGGTACCTGTGGTAGCATTGACCAGCTGCAGGACCAGAGGGCGTCTGGTGACAATGCCAGATCCTCGGGGCAGGAAGTCCCTGCAGTGAATTGGAGGTGAGAGGAGGGTCAAGGACGGAGGAGGCTCCCTCAGTCCCAGCAGCACCTGTCCTGCCACCAGGAGCTCCAAACCTCCCCCAAAGTGCCCCAGCACACCTTAGCCCAAGGGCTTCTGGTCACTGAGGGCAGACCGCAGCTGAGAACGGTGGAAAAAAGCCCCTCTGAGTTCCCTGGGTCTGAGCTGGCAGGAGATGAGACCAAGTCCCCAGGCCTGCCTCAGGTCTGCCTTGTGTTGGTTCTGAGCCAACAGGAAGTCCCTGCCCCAACCCAGTCACTGCCATTCAGCCCAGAAGAAACTGTGCCACGGGGTGCCCCACACGCACAAGAGTCCCGAGGCCACGGAGTGGATCCTGGGGAAACGGAGCCGCACTCCCTCTCCTCCCTTCCGTTGTGGGCAAGGGCAGCATACCACTTCCCTTTCCCAGAGCCATCTGGCTGGGGCTGGGGGTGAGGGCGGCAGGGGGAAGAGGGAGGCAAGGAAAAGAACTCATGCTTCCTAAGTGCCCACTGCACACCAGGCTTGTCGTGGGCAGTGTCTCGTGGATTCCACACGAGAGCCCCGTGAGGCAGGCGCTGGTATTGCCTTCATGTAGAGGTGCGGAAACTGAGGCTCCGAGACGCTCAGGTGTTCGGGCTGTACAGCCAATGTCTGACGGGGCAGGCCCTGGGCCCGGCTCTGTTTAGCTCCTCGGTGACAGCACCCTGGCCTTCAGCCCCATGGAAACCCGGCTCCCTAAAAGAACTGGACTGAGGGTCCCCAAATCACGCCCCCAGACCTGATGTCTGTACCGTAGACATGTGCCTGCACTGACGCGGACGTCAGCAGTCTTTTGGGCGAGCTCTCGGGGGTGCAAATTCACTCTGTCCTGTCAGCTCTTCTCCTCCCCACCCCACCCTCCACCCCACGGCCCCACCCAGGCTGACACAGGCATGAGGGTGGAGGCCTCTCTGGGATCAAGCCATTGGAACTCATAGTCATGGGATCCCCAGGGTGCCGGAAATCGGGGAGCAGGCTGGAGCCTGAGGGGCTGTGAAGAGCTGCTCAGCCACCTCATTCATGGAGAGGCACAGAGAGGCCCAGGAAGGAGAAAGACATACTCAAGGTCACACAGGGCTGGGACAGAGCCAGAGCAAGAACCCCAGTCTCCTGTCCCCCTCTAGCTCAGAGCCTGACCTGGGCACACACAGCTTCCTGCATGCCAGGGTTGGGGACAGAGAGTCCTGGGTTCCTGGGGTCAAGGTCTCCTTTTGGAGCCCTGGGGAGGCCTCCTCTATCTCCTGTCCTCACCCTGCCCTCCTCTGGGGAGATCAGAGGCTACTGGGGAGGAGTCAGCTTCTTCAATGTGGAAGGAGCAGGATGAGGAATCCTCAGTTTATTCATCATTCTAGATGCTGGGCACGTACTCTTCACTTCTGCAAGACTGTGAGCTTCAGAGGGCAGGGCTTGCATGCTGTTGGCGTGTCCCCCACGCCAGTGTCCCCCACTGTACCCCAGTGCCCGGCATAAGGCTTAGCACACAAGAGGTCCTTAATAAATGTTGACTGAGTCCCCGAGTCCTCAAAACAGTGCTCTGGCATAGGAATAATCATTTCAGCAATAAGGCAGCTGAGGCTCGGAGAGGGGCAGTGACTTATCCAAGGTCCCCTGGTTAGGGATGGAAGGGCTAGGATCCACACCCAAGGGTCTGTGGGACCCCAGGGCCTGGGAACTTCCCCAGAAAACCCTGCTGCTCACTAAACTTGAGAAGCCAGACTTGGCTTTTTATGTAATTCAATTAAATTCTGTCTAGGACATATTTGGGAGCAGCTGCTCTGCGCCAGGCCCTGCGCCGGGCCCTGGAGACGGGAGATGATGAGTCAGACAGTTCCCACTCGGAGGAGCTCGCGGTGTGGTGGGAGAGACAGACAAATAAACAGATAATGCAATGCAGTTTGACATGTGCTGGAAAGGAGACATGCCAGGCAGCACAGAGAAGGTGATTAACTGGGGGGACGGGGGCACTTCCTGCCTCTATCTCTCCCACCCCTTACCGACTCCTTTGGGGGGTGACTCCCTAATATTTGGGATCTCCCAGCATTGTGGAGATAGGATATCTGCTTTCACAGAGCTTAGGGTGAGTATGGGGGGGCCTGTGGTCCACCCTCTTCCCCATTAGCTCTGCCCCAGCAATATCATGGCAACAGTGGTTGCCATAGGAACTTTTGGAGGGGCTGGGAAGGATGGGACTCCCCACAGAGAACCCCCTATGCACAGACATGGACTTTCCCTGGAGTGCTTCCCTGAGAGGCCTCCCCCCTCACAGATGGGCCACTCAGCCCTGGCAGGGGGAGAGGCCAGAGAAAAGCCACACAGAGCGTGTATGGAGCCCAGGACCAGGCTGAAGGGGATGCTCAGGGGTCTGGGCCAGCCTGCCCCAGGTCACTGGTTCTCCAGGGCTACTTAAAGGACAAGCAGCTTATAGGAAGCAGGAGATTAGACACAAGGGCAGGGCCATGTGTGGGAGCCAAGCCCCTTCGCAGACCAGCAGGGCCAGGGTGGGGACTGGGGCACCTGGGTGGAAAGGGGCCCCATCTCTGCAATGGCCCAGGTTCTCGAAGGGAATCAGAATTCCCTGGGCCGCTTGTTAAAACGCACATTCCTTAGACATGCAGGGTTCAAATTTTGTGCGGTTGGGTGAAGGGGAGGGGAGGAGGAAGTCTGGGTTTTACACACAATCCCCATATGATTTTCATGTTCCCTTTCAAGTTCAAGGATCATTGGCTTAGTGGTTAGGAACCAGTGCCAGGCAGAGGCTCTGGGTTCGAATTTCACCTTGGCCATTCCCCAGCTTGGTGCCCTGGAGGCAAGTTGCTTCACTCTCTGGGTCTCAGGTCCTCAGCTGTGAACCAGCATCATCTAAACCGGGCGTCACGTGCTACCTCGTGTGGCTGCAGGAGGATTCATGGAGCCTTTCCACGGAAACAGCTTAGGCAGTGCTGCGTACCCAGGAGGTGCTCAGCGGTGGGAGGGGACTACCGAGACAGCCCCCTGTTCGCAGCCTCCTCCCCAGGAGGATTATCAGCAAGGGGTCCAGTGCCCTGAAGAAACCTCTGCCTCGCCCTCTCTGGTCACCGAACCTGAGCTCAGGATACTGACCACGAATGGTGGATGGGAAAAACAGACATTGAGGAGGAGAAGCTTTCAGAGAATGTCTCATTCTCCTGTCACTGTCCAGAGGGCAGGACAGACTCCCAGGGCGGGGTAGGGAGTCATGAGGCCGGAGTGATGGGAGAGGTGGCTGGGATGGGACCCGAGGCCCGTTTCTCAGCCCCACGCCTGGACGGTCAGAGAGGGGCACCTGCTGGTCCCAGTGTCCAGACCGTGAGTGCCCGTTTCCTGGCCAGATTCCTGCGCCGAGCCCAGGCTCAGCACACAGTAGGTGCTCAGGCGACACTCAAAGGAGGCAGCCTAGCTCAGGCCTAGCAGCTCCTCAGCTCCGGCCTTTTACCCAGACACACTGTCCACCAGCACTCTAAGTGTCCCCTGTCACCGCCCCACTGGGGGCCCGGGGCTGATCCAGCCTCCAGCCAGTGCCGCCCCTATGCTGCCCACCCAACTTCTGGTTAGCCTGAGGGAGGACAGAACAGGTGCCCAGAGAAAAGTGTGTTGGGCCCACCAGCCTTGGTGGCCGTGTGGGCGGGATGGATGGTGGCATGCCAGCTCTCCCCACTCATTCTGGGCAGATGGTGGTTTCCCAGGAGGGCCGTGCCTTGCCATATGCAGTGGCACCTTTAAGCCTGATGCACAGAGAGGAGGAAATAAACACCTCTCTGGACCTCTTAACACCGCACGCTCCCTGTCTGAACTGTCACCGTCATTTTCAGATAGGTTTGGGGAGAGTATACCAAAGGTACCCCTGCTCTGGTGCCTGAGATCCGGGCCCAGAGCTCGGGGACCCCGGTCCCAGGTCCCGTTGAATGCAAACTACGTCAGAGCCTCGTGCCTGGTCTGGTGTGTGCCCAGCGGCGCTCACCCTTACAAATCTCCCATTTCCTGGGCTCTGATGTCAGACCGCCCTGGCGTTGAACGTCAGAGCTGCCGCTTAGGAGCTCTGTGGCTTCCATGACCATACCTCTCTGAACCTCAGTTTCCACATCAGTGAAATGGGTTGCTGGGGGCTTGTATAAGTTAATGCCTGGTAAACGGTAGCTGTTAGGATTATAAATTATGATCACTGGAACTCATTGAGTGAGCTGAGAACACAGGCTGGGCTCCTGCAACCATGTCACCAAACAACACAGCAGGGAGGGAGCTAGGAAGTGGGTCTCCCGGGGGCTGGCCGGAAGAGTGGACGGTGGGCCAGGGTATTTCCAGCCAAATCTTGCCCCTGGAAGTGGGAGGCAAGAGGCCCGGCGGGCTCTGAGGAGCTCTCCAAAGCAGGGAGCCAGGGCGGAGGCGAGCACGTAGGTGGGCCAAGAAATACAGTTGGGAGGAGGTGAGGCTCCTCCAGGCAACAAGCCCCTCTCTGTTCCTGCTGCCCGGGAGGCCCCGGCGCGCCCACATCATACAGCCCATGGATTTCCAGCGGAGGTCTGAGCCTTTCGGGGCAGTCCTGGCTTGGGCTGTCCCTGGGGTTCTGCTGTCCTGAGCAGGGACTGGGCTGGTCCTGTTTGCCGCCATGTCCCCAGCACCCAGCACGGATCTGGCACGCACCAGGCACTCCGGCACCCCTGATGACCGAGAGAGTGATTTGAAGACCAGCTCCTCCAATTTGCCCACCATCACCTGCATTGTCCAGATGTGGAAACTGAGGCACAAAAAGGGAGGAGTGGTACCCAGGGCTCTGGATGCCAAGTTTGGGGCTCTCTCCACAACAACTATTTTGTCTGTTAAAGGAGATCTATGATCTTCCCTTGTCCTGTATCTTTCCGTCCTTCCCACCCATCTTCTTAGCCTCCCTTCCTTCCTTCCTTCACTCCCTCCTCCTCTCCTTCCTTTCTTCCCTCCTTCCTTCTGAGTGTTGACGACTTTACATTTTCAAAATGAAAATCAATTTCCCTTTTGTCCCTTACTTTTAAAAACCTTAGGGCTTCTGGTGGCAGAGTCTGTGGAAGGCAGTGACAAGGAGTTCCTGAAGCAGCCCAAGCAGCAGGCCAAGGAGATGGACAAGACAAGGCATTCTGACAGAAGCAAAAAGAGGAGCAGAGGAAGCTTGAGGAGCTAAAAGTGGAGACCGAAGAGAAGGGCCTCCTGGCCGAGGGGAGAGGGGAGAAATCTGGCAAAAAGTGAGCCGCCCCTTGTGCCCGGGGCAGTAGCGATGACCCTCGGTTCCACTCCTGTTTGAACTCCTGGGTTCCCTGTCAGGCCGCCTCTCACCCCCTGTAGCTAGAATGAACTCAAATGAAGTGTTGTCTTGGAGACCGCTGTACATTTAAGAATAAGCTTTCGTAAAAAGTTTTTAAAAATCTTATGTTCTCCCTTTAAAAAATATTCAGAAGGGGAATAAACAGAGATGGAAAGGAACTTGACTGGGGGTGGCAAACACACTCTCCAATAGACAGGTGATGGGTTATAGAATCGTACCCCTGAAATCTATATAATTGTATTAACCAGTGTCACCCCAGGAAATTCAGTAAAAAATATTCAGAAAACACATAAAACGTTTTAAAAACACAAAGCCACTATCACCCCCCACAGCCGGGGTCCCCACTGCAAACCCTTGCTCATTGGGAATAATGGTCATGGCAGATGCTGGTGGGGGGCAGACCGCTGGCCGGGGAGGCCGCTAGGGGCTGTGGAACCCGCTTCATTGAGAGGTTTCTTTTGGGGTGACAGAAATGCCCTAAAATTAGATTATGACGGTGCTTGCACAACTCCGTAAGCACACTCCAAACCCTTGAGCTGTGCACTAACACAGGTGAGTTTTCTGGCCTGTAAATGATACCTCGATAAAGCCATGTATCACTGATGTCTGCAGGGCTGTGTGAGGCCGGTGTGCCAGTCTCCCCATCTTAAAGGGGAAGAAACTGAGGCTCAGAGAGACAGGGTCAGGTGCCCCTCACCTGCCCACATGCGCTGGGCTCCCCTCCACACTTAGGTAGCAGCTCTACCTGCTGGACAGTGCATCCTGGACACGTCCTGCCCTTGAGTCCGGGGCTACGTCCGGGTATTGCTTGTCACCGGCGGCTTGGTGCACAGGACTCTCAGCTCCACCACTAAATTATTTCCCTGCTGCAAACCTCAGTTTCCTCGTCAGTAGAATGGGAGCAGTCCACAGAGCAAAGGGTCCCCAGGGACCAAGGCAGGTGCCCGGCAGGGGCCTCTGCATCCCTCCCAGGCTTCCTGTGGGCTGTGCTCACCGCTGGGAGGCAGGCCTGGGGCCAAGGAGGGGGTTCCTTTCTGGGGTCCTGGGCGGAGCTGGGATATAAGGGCTGGGGTGTCCACATGTGAGCCCCGGAGGCTCCCTGTGGTACCGGATGGAGTGGGAAGAGATGGGGGGCAGCCTCCCTACCCTGTCTTGGAACTCCGAGGAACCTGAAATTCTGGCTTCCAAACCAGCTTTTCCCATCCTGGCAAGATGGCAGAGGAAAAAACTGAGAAGCCGGGTACTAAGGAGAGGAAACCTGAAGCCGAGAAGGCTGATGCCGGTGGCAAGGTTAAGAAGGGTCACCCCAAGGCCAAGACGCCCTAGAAGGGGAAGCTCGGCTGCAGCCGAAACCCTGGCCTAGTCCCAGGACCTGGCAGATATCCCCGGTCGGCCGGCCGTGCGATCCCCAAAGGCTGCGCACGAGGGGATGTCTTCAGCGGCTACATCCAGGATTGGAAAGAAAAAGAAGTTCTTGCGGCTGTCACGAAACCAACTGGTGGCGACAAGCATGGCGGTGCCTGAGGGTTAAACTCCGCAGACGCCTAGATGTGATTCCACAGGAGCTGCGCCTCGACAGACGCTGGGCCGTGGCCAGAAACACTCCAGTCGGCGGGCCATGCTCATCGTCCTCACCGGGGTAAGAGGGTGGTTTTCCTGAAGCAGCTGAGCAGTGGCCTGCCACTTGTGACTAGACCGCTGTCCCTTAATCAAGCTCCTCTGCATAGAACACACCAGAAGTTTGTCATCGCCACCTCCACCAAAATTGAAATCAGTGGTGTGAAAATCCCCAAATATCTCCCAGATACCGCGGAAGAAGCCGCGCATGCGCAGACGCCAGGAGGGCGAGCTCTGGCACAGAAACGCGAGGCTGCGGAGCGGAGCAGCCCTAGCGCGAGCAGAGCGCCGTGGGCTCGCGGACTCTGCAGAAAGTCGAAGCTGCCCCTCAGCGCCAGGGCTCCCTCGACTCTGTGCTCGCTCTCACCAGTGGGCTTTGGCCTCACACACTGCTGTTCAAAATTTCTTACGAAGAACCTAATTCAACAACTGACCTGTTAAAAAACATTCAGCCCTGGCTGGTGTGATTCAGTGGGTCGAGCGCCTGACTGGTAATGGAAGGGCTGTCAGTTCGATTCCCAGTCAGGGCACACGCCTGGGTTGCTCGGGCCAGGTCCCCAGCTGGGGGCACATGAGAGGCAACCACACACTGGTGTTTCTGTCCCTCTCTTTCTCCCTCCCTTCCCCTCTCTAAAAGTAAATAAATAAAATCTTTAAAAAAAATTCCAGACCAGCCTGCCAGGTTGTATCGAAGGTGTATTTGTCAAGACCGTAGAATGTATTGTGCTTAACAGTTCCTTCGCTTGATTTATAATGGGAAACGGAGGTGCGCCTCGGTTTCTGTTTGTGTTCCACGCCTGGGGGCACTGACTGTGGCTGGCTTCCTCCGCCCCTGGCTCCCACTCTGCTCCTTATCGGCTGGCCTGCATCCCATCCCCTGGGGCTCTGACCCTCTGACCCCAGCCAAGGCCTGGGAATTCTCCTGGCGCCAGGATCAGATGCAGAAGCTGATCTGCCGTGGGCCAGAGTCACCTTTCAGGTCCAGCTCCGAAGGAGGGGGCTGGGGTTTAGGGAAGATGTGCTGAGGCTGAGACTGGGCTCATGAGTCTCGCTATAGGCTTGACTCAGCACATGGCAGGGGCATGCTCTGAGCATGTAGGCTGTCCCGCAGGGCCACTAGTGCCTCCCTGGCCTTCTTGGTCCCACTTCGGTCTCTGCTCCTTGGGCCTTTGCTCAGGTGCGACCTGTGCCGGGAATGTGGTAGCTCCATTGGCTAACCAAGTCCTATTTTTGCTCAGGGCCGGACATCTATACTCAGATGCCTTCTCTGGATCCCTGATGACCCCCTCCCTTCAATACCAGACTCGTCCTGCCCTTCTTCAAATACTCAGCACAGCTCTTGGTGTGATTTAGTGTCTGTTCTGTTTCACTGTGAGCCCCTGGGGAAGCAGGGATGGGTCCGGCTCATGCAGAGCTGTGTCCCTGGGGCCTGCCGTGCTGTGAGTGCCAAGGAGATGTCAGTGCCCACTGCCCCCTCTGGTCAGTGACTGCCTACCCACAACGTGTCAGTGATCCCCAATTTCTCTTTGGCCTCAGTGCTTGCATCTGAGAAACAGGACCACGAAGGTGTTTCAAAATGTTCAGGAGGAAGGACAGCGCTTAGTAGTGGGGATGAGCTTCCCCCCATGGGAAAGGCTGGGGCTAACCCAGAGGGGCTCTCAGAGGCCAGAGACCAGTGCCAGTCTGCGCTGGGATGAATATGTGGAGGGAGGGGTAGGGGGATCGGTAGGAGGCAGGGAGTCTGAGCAGGGTTAAGTGAAGACACTCGGAAACCCCGAACCTGGCCTCCCAGGCTGCCGCACCCTGGGTGGAGAAGACCCCCACTCTGGCCGCACCTCCCAGGCAGCACCTGTGCCCAGGCGGGGACAGTGCAGGAGCCCCCTCTGCACCAGGCCTCCTCTGGAGCTCTTCGTGGGCATTATCTGCACACTCACCATGACCCCATGAGGGAGGAGCTCTTACTATCCTCATTGTACAGATGAGGAACCAGCTGATCGGGCCCAAAGTGGCAGAGCCGAGCCACAAATCCTGGCCTGATTCTGGAGCCAGAGCTCTCAGCACCACCACCCCCCACCCCGCCACCTGCCTGGGGACCAGAGTGAGAGCAGCTGGGGCGCCGGAGCCTGGAAGCCTGTCCCAGGACACCCCACTCTTGGCTCTGGATGGGCACGGCGGGGAGCAGATAGGCAGCTGGGATGCAACAAAGCGGAGCCTGGGGCCCCAGGCATCTGTTTGTGAATGCCAGGGTGTCGGGGGCCCACGCACACTCCGCTGTCTGCACACATCCCCGGGATGATCTCATCTACTCCACAAGAACAGCTTCCAAATTTATATTCCCAGCCCGCCGTCCCCTGGGCCCTCGACATGCGTTCTCACACTGCCCACCCCATGCCTCACACTCCACATGCTCACAGCCAAACCCCCGACCTTCCCCGCCCCCCCAGACCTACCCCCATACTCCATACTCCGGGGATGGCACCCACACCCAGCCAGGGTTGGCGGCACTGAAGTTGTCCTCGATCCTTTTCCTCGCCCTCCACATCCCACCCACAGGCCAGTCCTGTGGGACCTTCCTCAGAAGAGGTCCCGAAGCCCACCCTTCTCCTCTCCACTGCTAAACTCTGGTCCAGGGCCCACACCCCCCCTTGCCCACTGCAGCGGCCTCCTCTGTTTCCTGCCCCTTCTCTTTCCCCCTCCCCAAGTCACCCCAGTACTGAAAAGCTTCTAGTAATAATGAAAACAAGCCTGACTTCTCACCACCGTGTAAGGGCCTCAGAGACCAGGCCCCGCCTGCCTCCCCGACGCCACGTCCACTCTGCTCACCAAAGACCAGCCACGGCGGCTCCCCTCTGTTCTTCAGACGCACCAAACATGTTACTGGCCCGGGGCTTTTGCATTGGCTGTCCCCGTGGCATAGAGTGTGTCTCCTGGGTTAGTCACGTGGCTTCTCGTCCCTTAGTTCTCATCTCAAATGCTGTCCCCTTCCCTGACCTCCTTGCGGACAGCGGCCCTTCTCCGCTCCCAAGCATCAAGCATCGACCACTTTCTCCGGCGTGCCTCACACACTTGCTTCCAAGTTCACGATTTCCCTTTCCTCTTTGGGACACAGAGCCTTTGTCTTTTCTACCATAGAACCCCCAGCACATACACGTTCTGAACCCTCCATGAACGTCAGCTGAGTGACTGAATGAGTCAGCCTCAGTGTTCCCTTCTGTACAAAGGGGGTGAAGAAATAGCATGGACCCAGACAAGTCCTAGCAGGGTCCTGGGCAGCTACTGGGCCAGACCCATTACAGAGCTGATGTCAGGGTCCTCCCAAGTGCCCGGGAGCCTCTGCTTCCTCTGATGCATTTTCCACTCCCCCTCCCTGGGGAGGGGGGTTGACCCCTGGGAAGCCCCAGCAGGCAGAGCTGCTGTTACCATGCAGATGGGCCTGGGGACCCAGCCCTAGATGGAGAGGTAAAGGAGCCCACAAGGGAGCAGGCAGGGCCAGCTGGGGCTCCACTGAACCTCCGTTCTCCACTTGCTCGACCCTGGGCCTGCATCTGGACACCTGGCGTGTCTTCCTGCAGGGCCAGCATCAGGGGGCACTGGGGAGCAGAGAGCAGCGAGAGGGCCCACCACTCCATAAGCAGAGAGCTGTGGCCGGGCTGGCCTGCTGTACTGCCAAATGCTGGCACCTCCCTCTGCTAGACAGTGAACTCTGTAAAGGCAGTGAAGGCAGTGGTTGGGTCTTCCCTGACACACGGGCTCCCAAACCTAACTGACGACCAGCTCCTCCCTCCCTATGTTCACAGAAGGGCTTTTACATCCATACACTCATTGAAGCCCCCAAGCCCCCGTCTCAGGAAGGTAGGGCAGCAAATGTTGGCGTTGTCCCCATCCCGCAGACGGGGAGACGGAGGCCCACACACCTGCACGTCCACCCCCGTGCCCAGCGCGGGGCTTGGCTCTCAGAGGCTGCGCAGGTCAACACGAGGAACCTGGGCTCCTGGCTGTGTGACCTTGGGCAAGGCGCTTAACCTTGGTGTTTCTGTTTCTTCCGCTGCAGGGTGGATACCACGGTACCTGCCTCGTGGGGTTGTCTCGGGCCATTCGTGGGGCTGTTGTGGACACGTGGGAAGGGCTCAGTGGACGGTAGCTGAGGTGGCCTTCCCCTCCAAATCCCCTGCCCAGAGCACGCAGCCTGGCACGGAGCAGGCACCCAGCAGACATTGTATGAGTGAGAGGCAGGGGTGAGGTCTGTGCGCTGTGCAGTGCTGGGCGTCCATGGGTGCCATTTCAGGAACCAAGGCCTCAGGGCTTTGCTGCATCTCCAGGGTTTCCCTCACCCCCTCCCTCTGACTGCTGGGCCAAGGGGAAGGGGCCCATCTGTGTGTCTCGTGCCTGTGTCTCTGCAGCTTTGGGGGTCACATGAGCAGGAGGAGGGCTCTCTGGAAGCCCGATCCCCAAGAGACAGACGGCCTCCCCTCTGCTGACCAGATGGACCAGCCGCCCCCACAGTGGCTTTCCAACATCCCACGGACACACTGCTCCAGGCAGGACCCTTCTCTCCCACCCACCCTCCCACAGTTGGCATTGGGCTTCCCAGGTCATTAAAGAGGCAGAAACAACCATCCAGTCCTACTGTCCATTTTAGAGATGGGAAACTGAGGCTCAGAGAGCGTAAGTGACTGGCCTGAGGCTTCACACTGGATGTCTCTCCCCAGAACTGCTGCCCCTCAGAAGGAGGGGCCTCTGCCTCCCTCTCCCACATGCCAGTCTCTCCCTCAGCCCTGAAGGTCATTGCAAGGAAGCTAGGGTTTCTAGAGGTGAGGGAGAGAGAGGACAGAGTGGGGAGGGAGGTCAATGCCAGCCTGCCCCTCCCTCAGGTTGCCCAGCCCCCATCCGGCTCTCCAGCACTGGGAGAACGTCATCCTCTCTCTCTCCTCAGCACCCCCAAAGCCATTTCTGCCTCCCCTTTCTTGGGGCAGCACGGGGGTCACGACCCTGCTGCCCCCCAAACCTGGGACTTCTTTTGTCTTGGCGGTTGCTCCCCACTCCCTGCCACCTGGCCCTCCCAGCGCCTTGTGGGATCAGAAGCAGGAGGGGGATTAGGTTCTGCAAATGGCTCCCCCCTCCCCGCCATCCTGCCTCCCTGTCTTAGTCATCTCTGCCCTCCGCAGCCTTCTCCCTCCGTTACGATCCCTCTGTCAGGCCAAGGGGAGAACGACATTGGCAGGCGCCCTCCGCCCAGGGGCGGCGGCGGAGCAAAGGGCCGGCTCGTCAGAAAAGGCTCAGAAGCGGCGTTCCCCCACCCCCTTCCCTTCCTCATCCTGCAGCCTGCGCCTCCCCCTAACCGCCGCGCTGCGCACGGATGGCGGCGGAGCCGCAGAGGTGTGTGTGTATGAGGGAGGGAGGCTGCGCTTGGTCCTCGAGGCCCACGGGCTCTGTCCTCTCCCTGGGGCTATGGGGGGGTGTCCCCTGCCGCCGTCCAGGAATTCCCATGGCGGGAGGGAGCTGTCCTCCGTAGAGCCTAGGGGTGTCCTCCGTAGAGCACTGCCCCCGGGGTGCTGTCCCTCCAAGGGATTCCCGGAGTCGAAGGCAGGCGCTGAGTAATGCAGGCCCCTCGGTGCCCATGTAGGGGGTGGGAGGTAGGCAACCCTGTGCAAGGGTCTCCTGGCAGAGCGCTGTCTTCCCTAAAGGATGGGGTGGAGGAGGGGGGCGTGATACCGTGGCCGGTGGCCTCACGCCGTTTTCGGACAAACTGGGGACGCTGCGCCCCTGAGGAGCTCTCATGAAGGAGGAGGGCCGCCTTCCTCTGGCTGGAGGCGGGATAGGGGGCCGCGGTCCGCGGGTGCAGCGCTACGCGCTGCGAGGTCGCAGCGCCGTCGGGGCCGGGGGCAGAAGCCCAGGGGACTCAGGTGGGAAGTCCGCGCTCCGGGGCGCGCTGCTCCTACCTGCCTACGAAATTCTCCAACACCGAGCTCTTGCCCGCGCTCTGGCCGCCCACCACGGCTATCTGTGGCAGGTCGAGGTCAGCGTTCTGGCCGATGGCGGAGAAGGCGTCCTGCAGCCGGTTGACCAGCGGGATGAGATCTTCCATTCCGCGGTTGCCCATGGCTGCGGCGGGCCCCACGGGCTGCGATCCGGCCGCGGCTCCGGCTCCCGGCTCAGGCTCCGCTGCTGCAGCCGCGCGCTTCGACTGCCTGCGCCGCCGGCCCCCCGCCCCTCCGGGATCGGAGAGAAGCGCTGCAGCGGTCAGCCGCCAGAGGGCGCCCGAGGAGCTGCAGGACTACCTCCGTACGCAGGCGCCGTCAGCGGCACCATGGGGATTGTAGTTTTTTCCTTCTGCGGGTTTCGGGGAGCTTAAGCAGTGTCTGCGGGGCGCGGATGCTGCACCAAAGATATAATTTCTGGGAATGGGTGAGGGTCTCATGCTTAGTACCGGGACTCTCGGACAGTGGTTATGGCTGCTTCACTCCATCTTGCAGATAGGGAAACTGAGGCTTGGAGAGTAGATGGGCCTTCTCCAAGGCCACAGTCTTTTGAGCACCTCCCGGAAGCAGGGCCTGTCCTAGGCACTGGAGATACAACTGTGAGCAAGACAGATGGGGTCTCTCCATCCTCACGGATCTTACATCCAGGTAGCAGATACAGACAGTAACTACCAAACAGATAAATGAAATAGTAAAAGCGAAAATAGTTTATACTAAGAGCCATGGAGGAAGTAGACAGAGGGTGTGAAAAGAGGTACTTGTATGGGCGCAAAAAAAGTCCACGTTAGCCTGGGAGGAGTCAGGGTGGGGAGGCAGTCCGGAGGAGGTGAGTTTTGAGAAGAGACCGAGATGATGATAAGAAACCAGCCCTGGGCTCATCAGGGGGAAGAGTGTGCCAGGCCGAGTGAACAGCAAGTGCAGAGGCTCTGACACTTAGAAGGCCATTCTTGGAAGAGTTGGGACCTTCTGTCCTAGAGAGTAGTAAGTAGTCTTAGCCCCAGCCCACCAGCATGGTGGTAAAGCAGTGGCAGTCCAGTCCAGGACTCCTACCACCATACCCTGCTGATGGTCCCTTCCTCACAAAGAGTCCGGGGCGCCCCAGCCTGGCTGTCCACCTCTGTGTTTAAGGGACCTAATTTGGGCCCCCTACAAGGAGGCTAGGAAAGGGAGGCCAGCGCCCCTTGTGCTGTTGGGGGTCAGTGGATCATTTTCTGTGTATAAACAGGGTGGGAGAGGGGACAGTGGCCGGAGAACAGTGGCCTGTGAATCAGAAACTGTCATTTATTCACCCATTTAATACATATTTATCGAGCCAGGCACTATGCTGGACCCTGGAGATACAGCAGTGAACGAAATGGACAGGAAGTCCTTACCCACGTGTGCCTGCCTTCCTGACTAGTGGAAAAAGAGAAACAAAGCACAAATAAGCTAATAAACGTGACTTTGTCACATGGTGATGAGTGCCTTGGGAAGCAAGAAAGCCGGGTGAGGTTGGGAGCAGGGGGAGTGTTGTTCTCGTGTGATTGCAGTGGTCAGAGGAGGGCTCTGGTAAGGAAAACCTTTGAGCAGAGGCCTGAAAGAAGTGACAGTGACACATGGGGACATGTAGAGGAGGAATTTTCCAGGCAGGCGCTATCCCAGGAGACTGGCCTGGGCCTTAGACAAGCCGTGGGATCCAGGTCCCTCCACATTGCTAAGCCTCAGTTGTCTAACCTGGGTAATGGGGATAACAATCGGTCTGAAAGCCTGTGAAGGGCACAGCCCTTGCCTGGCACTCAGGAGACTCTCATTGAACCGCTGCTTTGAGGATGTCAAAGGTGACAGCCCTCCTGACAGCTGGAGCATCAGCGACACATGACGCACACGCAGAGCTCCAAGCCAGCCCGTGATTATGCTCTGAGAACCAGGGAGAGCAGAGGTGAGGCCTTGAGTGGAGCCATTCATTCGGGGAGGGGTGCGGTTTGCACACGTCTGCCTCGAGGCTGCCATCATGGCTGGGTTGGTTTTCCTAATTAGGATGGTGAAACTTATTGTAAAAATCAGACTTTACACAATACTTGGAAGCTTCTGGTCATCCTCTCGCCCAGAGATAACCACTAGTTACAGCTTAGTGTTTATGCTCTGGCTTTTCCACGGACATGCGTTTTGTTTTGTGTTGTTTTTACAGAAGCGGAATCATACGGTATCTCCTATACTGCCATATCGCCAGTGCCGGACCAGCAGCCTGGGCATCAGCTGCACAAAAGTGCAGAATCTCAGGCCCCTCTCATGGCCCGCAGGAGCATACTTGAATTTAATAAGAACCATGTGCTCCAGAAGATTCCTGCGTGCATCAAAGTCACCAGAGAAGCTCTGGTATATCTTACTACATGCAACGTTTTAGTACTAGTATGTCTCGGGCGTCTTTCAGTGTAAGAATGGATAGGATGGTCGTGTTCCTTGTTCTTGGCTGCATAGTTTCCCACGGCCTGGCAGTGCCCTGTTTCTCGTTCTCTCGTCTGCTCAGAATGGTTGGGTTGAACTTGAAGAATGGATGAATGAAATGCCACTGTGGGCTTTAGAGGGGGTTGATTCCAGCATAAGCAAAGGACTGGAATCAGAAAGAAAGTGAACCTGAAATCCACCCTAGCCTCAGTTCCCCTCAGATTTTGGTGAGGGCCAAAGGATTGCAGATGGTTCTTTCCAAGCACTGAGGAGCCGGGGCCCCCGAGGGCCAATGAATTAGATGAGAGTCTTAGAAATGGCGTTGACTGTCTACTTTGGGCGTCCAAGAGGGAGCATTCTCTCTGGAGCTTCTGCTGCACCGTTAACCACCAACTGTGCTGAGCAGATTAACAACAGGGAATTCGCTGGGCATCTCCTCCCTGCCAGGTTACTGTGCTGAGAGATTCTGCCCTCAGGAGGGAGAAGCTGTGAATTAGCTGCTTTTGATAGATGAGGAAACTGAGGCACAACGAGGTTAATGAGGAAGAGTCTGCAGTCACAAAGCCCGGAAGCGATGCAGTGAAGATGTGGATGGAGCGGGTAAGAGTCTGGCTTCCACGTTTCTGTCCTACGTGACAGTAGCTCTTGTAACCTGTATGTATTTAATGCATGTAAAACACCAGCCCGTGCCAGCTGGTGTAGCTCAGTGCATGGAGCACGGGCTGTGAAGCAAAAGGTCGCTGGTTTGATTCCCAGTCAGGGCACATGCCTGGGTTGTGGGCCAGTTCTCTGGGGGAGGGTGTGTGAGAGGCAACCACACATTGATATTTCTCTCCCTCTCTTTCTCCTTCCCTTCCCTCTCTCTAAAAATAAATAAATAAAATCACACACACACACACCGGCCCTTCTGCTAGGGTTTCTGTTGTGCATACCATAGGTGCTCAATACATACTGGCTATATTGAATTAAACCACAGCTTTATTGTACAGCTCCTGGGTCAAACCATTATCTTTAGTCAGTAAGCCTGGTGAGGGTCTGGGCCCCTTGGATTCATTTGTTCCTTTATTCTTCAACAGGTATCGATCCGTGGCTAGCTACTTCCTGCTGGACCTCGAACAAGACATAGGGGGATGAAGAGGTTAATACAACGTGGGACATGTCCTGCTAGAATTGGATTCACTGGGGAGAGGTGGGCTAAAGCAGAGAACAATGGCACCTGTCCTGGTCTGGGGCAAGGTCACTGCTGAGGAAGCGGCTGCGCCAGGCTGGGGCACACCCAGTGCCCTCCTCTGCACGGCTGCAGGCTGAGCACCAGGATTTCCCCGGGGCCGCTGGTCCCCGGTTGTCCAGGCATATGTGCTTGTACTGCCCTGTCTTACAGTGAGGAGCTCCCCATGGCCCAGAACAAGGCAGGTGCCCGTGTGTGCTGATGGTTAGTTGCACGTGTGTTGAGCGCAGCACAGAAGCTGGCCTGCCTGGTGTTCAAATCCCACCTCTGCCCCTTTCTAAACCAAAAACCCTGGGCAAGTCACATTCCTGACCCACAGTTTCTCCACGTGTAAATAGGGGCTAGTAATATCACCGAACTCACAGCTATAGGCTGTGCAGGAGGGTTCAGTGATGTGGTAGTAACTTAGGTAAAACAGGAGACTAATGCCTGGAACCGTGAACGATTAGAGCTATGATGTGATTGTAATCATTATCGCCATTGTGCTGTCTGAAGAAACTGCAGTTGTGTGAAAGTAGAAGAGGGTGTCACCTCTTGATGGGAAGGACAAAGGATCATACACACACTGGGATTTGTGGAAGACACAGAGCGGGGTCTGGAGTCCTGCACTGGGGGCCAGCGCAGTCCCTGGCTGGCTGAGCTTACGGGAATTCCAGGCCCTGGGGAGCTCCAGGTCGCCCAGCCCCCGCTATGGGCAGAGGGCTTGGAGGACATGTCCAGCAACCAGGGAAGGCCTCCTGATGTTTGAAATGAGCTGGGAAGATGGGACAGGAAGTGGCCTGGTGAGGAGTGAGAGGCGAGGGAGAGCATTGTGAGGAAAGTCTGGTTCCTTTGGGGACAGAAGGCAGCCACCGTGGCTGGACCTGGTGAGGGGAACGGAGGAGGAAGAGCCTGCTGCCTACGCACAGGTCAGTCGTGGTTACAGGGATGGCCACACTGAGGCCCTAGGCTCGGAGGCGCCCTGCCCCAGGTCACTCGGGAAGGCAGGGGCAGCAGCAACGCCCACCCTGCCACTCCCCACCTCTGTTCTCTGTCTCCTTCCCACGTTTAGTTGCAGGTAAAGGCACAGTGGGCGACAGCTACTGGCGAGGCTATGGTAAGCATATGGTCTGATATTTTTCTCTGTCTCTTGTCTTTCCTGCTGCTGTCACTGAGCACAGCCTGTTCCCGGGGTTTCTGAGCTAGGTGTCTGGTTGTGGGCTCGCTTTGCTGCCTGTGTTGGTGTGCTGTGCTGGTGGCCTCGAAGGGGCCATGCAGTGATGGGCATGGATGTCAGGAGGGGAGAGCTACTAGGGTAATACCAGCCTGAGGATGGAGGGAGGGTACTGCATCTCAGGGTCATTCACTCATTCCTCCACTCATTCATTTAACTGACCTTCCTCAGGCGTTACCCCAGGTGACCCCAGGCGGTGGTGATGGGAAGAGCTCTGAGCTGGGTCTCAAGGACACGGGGACAACTTGGCAGCTGCTTTTTGCCATCCAGGGGCACATGACATTACTGAGGGCAGATATAGTGCCATGTAAGGAGGTGGCTGGTTACAAGATAAAGACACCACAATCAACAGCTGGTTAGAAAGTGGGAAAATAGGAGTTCCGGCCAAGATGGAGGCATAGGCAGTCGCATTGTGCCTCCTCGAACAACCAAAACTAAGGACAACAAAAATTGAGAAACAAAAAACAACCAGAACAGAGAGAAATGAACTGAATGGAAGTCGGACTACAGTACATCCAGACCAGTAAGGAGGGGCGGAGTTGGAGGCCTGTGGAGAGGGGTCCTGGCAGGAAGAAACGCTGGCTGGCAGGCATGGGCGCGCAGGGCGCAGAAGGCAGCTGATGGACCGGTGGCGGACCCTGGCTCGGGAGGCGACTAGCAGACCCAGTGAGGGGCAAAAGGCAGCTGGCTGGCCCCAGCCACACATTCGCGCACAGACAAACTAAGCGAAAACGGGCAGCGACAGGGCCCCCGTGGCCCAGGGACCCAGTGCCACCGGGTTTCAAAGCTTAAGAGCACCCACTGGGAGCTGAGGCCGGGAGATTCTCTCAGCCTCACAGGAGACTTCTCGGGGAAACCCACAGGGTCCGAGAAAGTGCACAAGCCCACCCGCCCGGGGCCCAATTTGCTTGTGGGAGGTGGTGGAGGGGATGGAAGTCCTAGAGAGAGCGGAGCAGGTGCCATTGCTCCCTCTCAGACCCCGCCCCCACATACAACTTCACAACCCAGCGACTGGGGTGCCCCGCCCTGGTGAACACCTAAGGCTCCGCCGCCCTTACATGACAGCTGCAACCAAACCAAAGGAAAATAAAAAATAAAAAAGATGGCTCAAACAGAATTGAAAGCCCCAGAACCAATTTTTTTAAGTGACCAAGAGATAGCCGAACTATCAGATGCACAGTTCAAAGCACTGGTGATCAGGAAGCTCACAGAATTGGTTGACTTTGGACATAAATTAGATGAACAAATGCAGGCTACGATAAGAGAAATGAAGGAAAACGCACAGGGAACCAATAGTGAGGGGAAGAAAACTGGGA
>PVIA01007002.1:0-89103 GCA_004024845.1 Tonatia bakeri
TATTAGGTTGCTTAAAGTTGTCCCAGAGTTTCCTAAGCCTCTCCTCATTTTTTTTGAATTCTTGTTTCTTCATTCTGTTCTGGTTGGATGTTTATTTCTTCCTTTTGTTCCAAATTGTTGATTTGAGTCCCAGTTTCCTTCCCTTCACTGTTGGTTCCCTGTATATTTTGCTTTATTTCACTTTGGGTAGCCTTCATTTCTTCCTTCATTTTGCAACTGAGCTCAATCAGCTCTGTGAGCATCCTGTTTACCAGTGTTTTGAACTCTGCACCAGGTAGGTTGACTATCTCCTCTTCACTTAGCTCTTTCTCTGGAGTTTTGATTTCTTCTTTCATTTGAGCCATATTTCTTTGTCTTGACACACCTGTTATGTTGTAAAAGGGTGGGGCCTTAGGTATTCGCCAGAGCGGGGCAACCCATGTGACTGAGTTGTGGCACTGTCTGCGGGAGAGGGGTCAGAGAGGGAATAATGTGTCTCTCTTGCTCTGCTCTAGCCCCTTTCTAAGGAGCTCTCTCCTGTGAGACTAGGAGCTTCTCCTGCTGTGGCAACCCCCGCAGTATTTTACAGCTAGTTTTGTGCCTTTAGGTTCCTGTTCGACCAGTCCCGCCTTGCCTATGCAGTCTACTGCCTTGCCAGGGGTCCTCTGTGCTCAGCTGCCAGTCTCCCATCTCAGCCCCTCTTATCAGTCTCAGTGAATGTTTCTTTAACTCCTTGATTGTCACAGGTCCATGCAGTTTGATTTTCTGGCACTTCTGGTTGTTTATTGTTTTTAGATTGGTTGTTATCTTCCTTTTGGTTGTGCGAGGAAGCAAAGCATTTCTACCTGCAGGTCCATCTTGGCTAGAACTCCAATATGTTTCTTAACTGGTGTGTTTAGACTGTGGTAAAAGGGACTGATATAGTTGGATCAATACCTACTCTCTTGCTACCTGTTTTCTGTTCCTTTTTTGTGTTTGTGTTTATTGTTACCTCTTTTTGTTTAACCGGTCATTTTTTATGATTCCATTTTATCTGCTCCATTGAGTTACTGTTTATACCTCTTAGTTAATGGTTGCCTTAGCTTTTATAGCATATATATTTAAATCACTTTAGTCCACCTTATAGTAATATTATACCACTTCACCTATAATATATAAGGTCCTAATAATATTATATACTCAAATCTCAGCCCTGTGTCATTATTATATATTTTACTGTTGCATATGCTATAAATATCTAATATATTGTTAATGTTATTGCTTTAAACTGTCAGTTATTTTTAGAACAATTAAAATAATAAAAATATAGATAATATTTTACTGGAGGCTGTGACTTTTATTGTCCTGGCTATTCTAAGTGGGAAGCAGAGAGACCATCTGGGAGGTTGTTGCTGTAATCTAATAGAGACGTGACAATGGCTTGCTCTAAGGTCACGTTAGATTACACAGATGAGTTTATTAGACAGGACATTCAGGAATCTTTTTCTTTACTTCAGAGTCTCACAGTCTTTTATGATAGTTCAAATATTTAGATTCAAAGCTACTGCAAACTAATAAGATGTTCGCATTATAACAATAAAAATATACCTAGTGATCCTTGTTGACCTCATAGTTCAGTTTGAAATAATCACAATAGTTTAGTCATCATTATTAGAGAGAAGAACAAATAGGACTGTTTACAAAGTGCATTGTCAGCATTGTCGGGGTTTTTTATTTAGAATTATTCATACATGTTAATCAAAATTTATGCACTGGTCTACCTTTTTTGTTGGTGTTTCTTTGTTGGCAAATTATCAGGTCACTTATCAGAAGTTCACAATATTCTATTAAAAAAAATATCAACCTAGCCCTGGCTGGTGTAGCTCAGTGGATTGAGCGCCAGCCTGCAAACCAAAGGGTTGCTGGTTCAATTTCCAGTCAGGGACATCCCTGGGTTGCAGGTCAGGTTCCCAGTTGGGGGTGTGCAAGAGGCAACCACACATTAATGTTTCTCTCCCTCTCTCCCTCCCTTCCTCTCTCTCTGGAAATAAATAAGTAAAATCTTTAAAACATAAATCAACCAAATTACATACCTGGGTGATTCTACCAAAATTGGATTTCTTAATTTTAGTTACATTGTCTTTCTAGAACACAAGAACTTTCAGTAATAAATGTCTGACTCTAAAAACTATATCTATTGTATATCTTTGTATTGATTCTGAATAAAAACATACCCTGTTCTACTTAATTCAAACATTCCACTTACTGCAAGAGTGGAAACCCTACCAGTCTAATTCATTATCAAATTTTTCTTTCTAGTTCAGTGTTTATTAGGTTTAAAATGCTTTTTAAACCTTTTGCAAATTTCCAAATGTATTATCTGTATTCAGAAGTACAGAGTACAATGACACTATGTGTATCCATCCCCTAGTTTTATCAAGTTTCTGCCATACTTTAAAAGTAATTTAATGTCTTGTTATTTCCCCCCTAAATATTACAGGATGCGTCTTAAAAAAAAAAAACTAAAACAAAATAAAAACCATGTTTCTTAATTAACCACAATATATTATCATGTATATCATGATTAACAATTCTTTAATCTCATCTGATACCCAGTCCATATTCAAATTTCTCTAATGGTCTAAAAGCATTCTTTATATATTTCTGCAGTTAATTTGATCCAGATCTAAAATTTTCCTACTCATTGTATATCATTGATTTGTATCTTATATCTCTCTTGACCAGAAAAATGTCTGCCCCTGCTTTTTGTTTCATGCCTTTGTATTGTAAAAGAAACCTGGTCAGTTGTCCTGTAGTAGGCATGGGTTTCTTTGTTTTTTTTTTTTTTTTCCTTTTCATTGAATTTTTTTGGGTGACACTGTTAACAAAATTATATAGGTTTCAGCTGTGCAATTCCACAACACATCATCTGTACACTGTATTTTGTGTTCACCACCCCAAGTCAGGTCTTCCTCCATCACCCTTTAGCCTCCCTCTGCCCCCCTCCACCTCCCTGTAAACCCCCCTGCCTCTGGCAATCACCACACTGTTCTCCATGTCCATGAGTTTTTTCTTTTTTCTTTTGTTTTTAGGTCAATCTCTCCAACCCTCAACCCTCTACAGTTCTTGTAGACTAGAATTTAGATCAAAACCTTCTTTACACTCACATTTAGGAATTTTTTTGGCAAGAATATTTCATGAGTGGTACTGTTCCTATATCATTGCATGAAAGGGCACACAGTGATTAATTATTGCACTTTTAGTGATACTAAGATTGATTGTTAAGTTCAGATGGTTGCAGTCTTATTGAAGTTTCCCTTTAGTCTTCCCTGTGGGATGCTAAAGCATTGATGATTGTTGCTTGATCCAAATATTTTATTAGGAGTTGCAAAATGATCACTTTCTAATCATATCACTACCTCTGTATTTATTAATGGATGTTAACAGAACTTCTTGTATACCAGAACTGTTTGGTTAATTTGAAATATGCTTCATATCAGAAAAGCAGAATAAATAAGGGCAAATAATTAAGCATCACTTTTCAGAGTAATGATTTGGTGCCCTAGCAAGCTACAGTGGTGTCCAGTGAATTTTGTTTGTTTTTCTATTTTCTAAATATCATTAAGAGCTCATGGATTTTTATATACTTAGTATGTTTTAGTTAATTTTAGTCATATTCCTTCTGCTCTCACTGTGTCTCATCTTTGGCCATTGGGAGCTCCTTCAAGCTGGCTCCTGTGTCCTTTTGGTACAACCCCATCAGCCTTTGATAATCTCACTGCTTTTTGGCTCAGTAAGATATTCCAGGTTGATCTTACCTATTTCTTGTCTCAGATATAGAATCATCCATTTTTCTGAGGAAAGGTTCCCTGATTACCTTTTCTTTACTCAGCACCTATCTTGATCTACACACTTGATGCTGAAAAACTCACTTTAATTTGTACTCTATATCTAATTGTATAATTCACTTTTGATATATCCTCCCTGTTCTGTATTTGTTGCCTGTATTAAATCACAAACCTTCAGTTATTTTGGTGCCCAGTGTAGTGTGATCTTTTCTTTCATTTGTTGTACCTTGCTATGTGGCACATGACTACATTCCTCTTAGTATTTCATTACTTAGTACTTCATCATTCTCTGTGTTCTGTATTTATTTAGTGGGTTTATGTCTTTTTTTCCCAAGAAATTTGTAATTTTATGGGGGTCAGGACTTCTCCATTACTATAGGATATACAAAGCAAAACTATTAAGAATATAGTGATAGCTAAATAAACATTAATTGAATTGAAGGGCTTATTGGGTTGGTCAAAATGTCCATTTAGTTTTTTCTGTAAAAAAAAGAGACACATTTTTCATTGTCACCAATAACTTTGTTGATTTGGATATTCTGAGTATGTTGGCTATCTCCTGCTACTGGCTTCTAGTGGGTAGATGTCAGGGTGCTGCCAAACATCTTCCAATGCATAAGATAGCTCCACAGCAAAGAGTTATTTGGCCAAAATGTCAGTAGTACCAAGAAACTTTGCAAACCACTTTTAACACATTTGCTCAGTCAGAGGACCTTCTCCACACACTACACAAATCTTTTGTTGTGTTTCATTTGCATTTTTACCTTTCTTGAAATAATAAAGCATAATACATTAAAAATGTTTCATATTTTCGTTTATCTTCAGTATTAAAATGGCTGCACAGAAATTCACCAATTTTGATACATTTTTAAATGTGTGCTGATATGACAGCTGTCACAGTACAATCTAACAAAATTATTTCAAATGAAGTTAAAGACGACTAAGCATTACAGCCATCATACAGAAAAAACTAAATGAACTTTTGGCCAACCCAATATTTTGCCTGGCTTACTTATGGCCATGTACGCCCACAATTTGACATTGGTAGCGCCAATGTTACATTTAGATCCCGACCTTAATGTACAGGTGGATTAAAAGTATACAAATTAATGTATGGGAAAGGAAGCATAAATATTTTATTCAGAGACTGAAAAAAAATAAACACTCAGTCCCTGGATTTAGAATGTAGTTTTATTTATTTATTTATTTTTTGACCTGGCTGGTGTGGCTCAGTGGATTGAGTGCCAGCCTGCAAACCAAAGGGTCACCATTTGATTCCCAGTCAGGGCACATGCTTGGGTTGTGGGCCAGGTCTCCAGTGGGTGGTGCATGAGAGGCACCACACATTGATATTTCTCTCCCTCTCTTTCTCCCTCTCTTCCCCTCTTTCTAAACATAAATAAATATAATCTTTTTTTAAAAAGAAGGTAGTTTTTAAGGCATACTCAAGAAAAAAAGATTTCACATGGTCATTTACTTTGGGTACCTGGCCTCAATTCCTACTTGGCTTTGCTTCATTATTGGTGGCTCAGAACTTGGCTGGTAAGTAGGAAATTTGGAAGCAAGGCTGGCTGCCTGGCAAAACCTACTTATGTTGACTTGAGTTGCTTTTTTTTTTTTTTTTCATTTTTGTCAACTGTTTTTTGTACTGGTAAATGGGTGGGCTTTTTATGGTTTTTATACATGGATGAAAGCCAGAAAAGCCAGACTATTTACAACACTTAAAAATGTGATAGTCCTATAGTATTAATAGCACTGAAGTTACTCATCATGTGATGAGACTCTCTGTTATTTGTTTTATGATTAGAGTAGGAAGAAATAGCTGAAGTGATGTGTCCCATCTATCTACTTTCTTCTTCCTTTGCTCTTACCTCCAAAAAAAAAAAAGGCTAGAGATTCTTAAAGGAAGAATAAAAAGATTAATTTTAGAATAGATTTGTATTCATGATAAGACAACACTTCTTCGGTTTGCTTATAGGTCCTGTTATTGCCTTGGAATTTAACGGAGATGGTGTTGTAGAAGAATGTCAGATTGTTGTTAACAAGATATTCGGGGAGACCAAGGTACACAATTTCATTGACTATATTTTTTAGGCCCTTCCTGAGCTGAGTTCAGCATGACTCAGCATTGCTGCTCTCCTGGTCACTGGTCCATACACCCCTTGAAGACCCCAGATACTCATCTGGCCCTGCATTCTACTGGTCAGGGGCCACCCTGCCTGGGCTACTTTGGGGGGGCTTTACTGCAAAGCAGGCCAACCTCTTCCCTGACGCTCCAACCTGCTGGCAGCCTCCATTAGGGCACTTACATACAGTCAAGTTCCTGTCTTTCCCCCCACTCCCGCATGATAACAGGGTTCTCCTTGAAGGCTGAGTCCTGGTTTGAGCCAGCTGCATCTCCTGAGTCCCAGCCTGGACCTGATACACTTTAAAAATGTACTTTGGTTGAAAACAGATATCCCATCCACAGGTTCCCAGAATCCAAGGCTTCTCTTTGTGACCTACAAGGAGCAGGTATCAGGCAAGGCAGGGACAGCTTCAGAGAGACTGCTTCAGAGCCAGAGTCAATTTCTAGCATCTCTGGCTACTTTCAAATCAGTATCCAGGAAATTCAGCCTCAAAGAGATCCCAAAGCTCACCTCTTCCAATATCAGCTCCCAGAAAAACAGTAGACCCCCGAAATAGCCACATGGTATTTCACGGGTCCCAGAGTCTTTCTCAAGGTTTTGTCCAAGACTTCCTACTTCTGAGAAAAAGCTCCCAGTAGACTTTCAGAAACATGCCTATCCCCCACTCCAAGGGGTAAACCACTAAGGGTCTGGGTCCTTTTAATCTTGCATATCAACTCAAGGGCCTAAAGATCTCCCCCAGGAAGTTTTCGGAAAAATAGGGACCTCCATTGTGAACATTAAGGCAACAGAAATGCCCTCACCTCTGAGCAAACCCCAAGGCTCCCCTCTAACCCATCTTCCAGAGACATCCCCAAGGTTCCAGAAAGATCTCATTGTTTTCCAAACTTACCAATGATTTGGGGACCCCTCATCTCCCAAAGCAAACCCCAGTAATCTAGAGGCTTCTGCACCCCAGAGGAACCCCCAGGGTTCCAGAAAAGTCCATGCTTTCAGGGACAACCTCAGAATCCAACCTATTCCTGAGACATCTCCAGGACCCCAGGATCATCAACTTCTAGGGCTCCCAGTATCCCCATTAATCTTCCACCTACTAGAGAGACCCCCAGAATTCCTTGACTACCCAGGATCAGCCCTAGAACCTTTATCCCCTGAAACCCCCACCTCCTAATTCTCCATTTCACAACAGCCTGGATCTAGACTTCTCCACCCCCTGTGGGGGTGGGGTCTGAGATCCACTGTATTTCAGTCAAACCTTTTCATTTCCTTTCCCCTACAATCAAATAGTACTTTTTAGTCCTAGTGTTGCATGGAATTTTAAAAAAGATCATGATTTTTAGAACCTATGGTAAATAATTGGGAGTTAAGCTTTGGTTTTTCCTTGCCAAACTAAAATATTAATTGCTTAAAAATTTCCAAAATAAGAATGTACTTATTAAAACATTCAACAACACTTATTTCTAAAGTAAAAAGTCTCATCAGATGTGTATTCAAGGCCCTCCTTTTTAAAAAATAGAGAATGAGATATTGAAACAATAGAGAATGATGTATTGAATGATATGCAGATGGTGTGACTTAATGATTTTTCTACTTTAAGTGATAGGCATTCAGTTGGATCCATACTTCTGATATGCTGTAGCTTACTCTCTCATAAGCTGGGCAGCTACAAGGAGCCACAGCTCTCAGTCAGGTCTGACACCACAAGGGTAAACAACCACTCCTCTAGAGTATATTCATTGTGTTAGGTGATTTTGCCCAGCTAGAGGGGAATATAGGTGTTTTGAGCACATTAATGGTAGGCTAGGCTAAGCTATGATGTTCTGTAGGGTAGGTGTATTAAATGCATTTTCAATGTATGATATTTTAAATTTATGATGGGTTTATTGGAGCATAATCCCATTATAAGTCAAGGAGCATCTGTATTTCTAACATTATATACTTTAGACAGATGATCCCATTGCCTAGTGTTAATTTTTATTTGTTTCAGTAATGCTTCCTCAAAAATTGAACTTGAGCTTTATCTAGAAATCATCACATACAGGTATTTTTTAGATATGTTGATGAGGTTACTATATTTAAGAATTTCAGACTTAATATAATGCAAACATATAAGAGGGTTAATCAGTATATATATAACTGATTATTTTTTGATAAATATATGAGAGGAAATTTTTGGTTTTGTACTCTGATTTGGCTTGTGGTTCCTGGAATTTGCATAATTTAAAGTATTTTATCTTTTATCTCATTTTATCATCATGTAAGGTTGAGGCCAAATATAATCAGATTGAACAGAAAAGGAAACAGAGAGAAAATAGTATATGGTCTGGTGTTTTTTAGTTCTGTATAAATTAAGATTACCTAATCCAACTTTCTCATTTTACAGATGTGGAAACTGAGCCCAGAGAGGTTTATTAAATTTTTAGCATCATACAGCTAATTTATGATAAGGCTCAAATAGAACTAAGGTCTCCTCTATTTCCTGGCTGACATTTGTAAAAGCTATTTTTGAAGTGTTCTATTGAGTATTGCTTTATTGTTGTTCAGAAAATAGTTCATTTTAAATAAGTAATATGTCTTGAGAGCTTTAAAACAAGATAATCTCAAGATTTGCTTCTCAGCCTACTGAGACTGTTTCTAGAAAATAGAAGAAACTAAGAGTTCTTTAAATAAACTTCTTTATTCATTAGCTTTCATAATATTGACTGTTATATATTGAAAAACTGTAAAATTCCAAGTATAATAAAATACAAGTGAAGTATTATGAAAGCAAAGACCTTCTTTACATCATAAGTGCTTTTAAAGGAACTCAATTTACTTTACAAAATCTATACATTAAATATTACACATGATATACATGAATTTCTTTTAATAGCAAGCTTATGACTTTGTTTTGTTGTGAACATGGGCTTTGGAATTTGGGGATTACTAGTATTTATTTTTGTTTCTTTTATATTTATAATAGACATTTGTATCAGAAAACAGGGAGACAGCATCTAGAGATGTAGAAAGCTTCTACAACTTTGCTGATATACAGATGGGAATCTGACGTGCATCGTGGAACCAGGGACTTGGTATTAAGCCCTTTTCAATTTGTGTATTAGCAATGGCTTTTACTAAGGCTAACATTGTTAAAGCTAATTCAATATATTGTTGAATACTGCATCATTTACTTAAGGTCAAAAATAGTTTATTTTAAATTAAGTGTTTAATCAGCTTAAAACTATTTAACCTACTTCAATAAGCTTGTAGTTTTGATTCCCTGCATATGATACTGTTATTAGAAAACAGAAGTGGCTAGCAGTTCATGATTTTAATCCTAATTAAACATTCTTTCAAATCTCTGATAATTTAAACTTTCCTCAGTGTTCGATGATGTTTAAGAATACATACCATTACTTATTTTCTAACTTAGAGGGATTTGTTACTAGCTGAACAATTAGAATGAACTTATGTGCATTTTTTAACGTATACATATCCAGTTAAAGAATTGCTTCCTATTTGCATAATATGGAAAATGACATTTTGTACACAGACTTGACAGTACTTTGTAAATTGAATTTTTTAATTAATAGGTATTTGATAACTGATTTTGCAAGTAACTCTACTAACTGATGTTGGTACAGCTGTTTAAAGACTGCTTTTTGAGTAGTATGATTATTTGAGTAATTTCCCCCCTGTTTAGCTTTTTAGTACAATTACTAGATGACTCTTGTGCTTCCTGGTAAGAAAAGGCATATGCAGTACTAAAACTATAAAAGCCCATTACCAGCAGTTTTCAAGAAGGTGATTATTTAAGTTTTATCAGCTCTTGTGGGATATTAGGAGAATCAGAGCAAAACCTTGTGATATTTAGGTAAGAAGTACTTAGGAATGATAAGTTATACAGATTAAAAAGCTAGATAAATTTGATTTTTATTAGATACACCACTCTTATCAAGTAATGTTCAAGCATGATAAAATTATTTTGATTGCTTTAAAGCATTATTTTCCAAATCAACCTACCTTAATAATTTACCAGGAGGCAGGGGACAGCTACTTGTTTAAAAGTCCAATTCTTGGACTCGACCCCCAGGTGTACTAATTCAATCTCCCGGGAAAACTCTGTTTTAAGGGGTTTGTTATAATCTGAAGTAATCAGTTCAGAAGATTTTGAGAGGTTGATCTTGTGTAAAGTGATTGAACCCATTTACATCTCATATAATAGGAAATTAGCTTTTATAGATCTATTTTTAAAAAGAACTTTAAAATATTTTGATAAAACTAAAACTGAAAATAACCACTTGTAAAAATTCCTCCTATAATTATTGTTACTAAAAATGTATTTTCATGTTTAAACTGCTCTTTGGATATTATAATATTAATTTATAACTACTACATTGAGTTGTGTGTTGATGTCCAGAAATAATACATTAAAAGACTTTTCACTTTAAATTAGTAATATTGACCCTGTGCCTGGCCTTGTGCTAACCATTAGCATTGTATCATTTCAATCTTTTTAAAAGAGTACTTTATATATACTACATAGTCAACCTCTCCTTTGAATCAAAACAATTTCATAAGATGCAAAGAAAAATTGGTAACAGGTTTAATATCATTTTGATCATAATTTACAAGTGAGCTTTGCAAGTAGTGGTCAGAGGGCATTAATTTTTCCATAGTTAAGCTAAATTAAACATGTTCCTTCCAGTTATGATTATATTATTAAACCCCTTTATTCACACTTAATCACAGTACTTTTTGTTTTTATGCAAAGCTATAAATTCAGTTCTTTTATTTTATCTATGGTATTTTGGCAAAAACTCAGGAATATAATATATAAGGGGGATGTTAATTTAATTTCAGTTTCCACGAAATTTAGTATCAACCAAAGCCTCAAATTTTATAATCTTCAGTTAGATAAGAGCTTTTACCCAAACCAAATTTGTCTTTAATGATAGTCATTTAGCTTCTGAATGTTTGAAAAGATATTCAAAAATAAGTAGTGCTATGGTTATTGTTTCTATAATTCTAAACTTTGATAGTAATTATAGTATACTACATTTCATTTCTGAATAGTTTTTGAATTCATGAAAAATTAGTAATTTTGAAGTTATACATGTGTAAGCATTATATTAGCTTATTTCTCTTGTATTGATATGTTTTAGTACTGTTTTTGCTTCTGTGTATTTATGTGCAGTTTTTATATGTAATTTAGCTAATGTTTATAAAATGTGATTTGTAATAAATGTTAAAATGAAAATGGTTTAACACTAATTTTTGAAGATCATTTCTATAACATACATGATCATGACACAAGTTTTTAATGCTAAAAGTAAAATGAAATGTTCTAATGCCTCAGGTTGATGAGAAGTGAGCTGAGTGTGTATGTGTATGTACAGAAAGCACTGGAGAAATGCAAAGGAAGTAGAAAACCTGTTTGAATCTAGGGAGTTATGATTGAATACTTACTAAGATTAGACATCTTTCTCTTCCATACTTAACAATAAATTGTTCGTGATATACTTTCTTTTTTAAAAAGTATTATGTATTCACCACCCCAAGTCTTCTGTCACCATTTATCCCCCCTTTACACTCTGTCACCACCTCCTGTGATATACTTTCTTTCAGGTTTATACAAATGGACTTTATTTTTAAATTACTACGAAATTTACAGGCTTTTATAACCAACTTCTCGCTCTTTTAGTCCATAAATCAGAAGTGCTGAAACTGCAGTTTTAAAATAACATTTATTATCATTATTTCTGTGTCTAAAGCTTCTACATTTATTATCGTTATTTTTATGTCTAAAGCTTCTACATATACGTGTAGAGCGTTTGGGGAAAAACATAAATGCACAAGGCAATAGCTAAAATTATTTCATATTTATTGGATAATTGTTGCTGTTTGGAGTTTAAAATTTGCTTTTCTCATTTAAAAGGGGTACATTTAACTCTGTTCTCTATAGGAAGAGAAGATATTGTAATTAGGGTGTGATTACTCCTCAAAGTCCATTCTAGAAAAGACTTTATCCTTTAAAAGTATAAGACTAAAAGTACCAAACTTCATTTGAATTTGAGTAATGGAAACCTTTTTTTGTGTGTGAAAATGGAGTCATTCACTGTTGACTTGGTTTTCTTTCTTTTTTTTGTAAATACAGGCATACCTGGGGGATATTGCAGGTTTGGCTCCAGACCACTATAATAAAGCGAGTATCACAGTAAAGTGAGTCATAACCTTTTTGATGGTGGAGGATCTTGCCTTCATTTTGTAGAAAACACAACACTTATGAAGCACTGTAAAGCAAAGTGGAATAAATATCTGCCTGTAGAGTGTTGAGGGAGGTGGCAATCAGTCCTACTTAGGTGGGAATACAAGAAGCCATTATCATCTCTCCTTTGACGTATTGGCTTTTAGTGGCAAACACCAGCAAGATGTTCAGAAATAGCAGTTTCTTCCTTTTCTAGTGTTTCGGTGTTTTCTGGTGAGAATGGGTTCTCACCTGTAAATAGATGGTGAGGGAACAGGATCACAGGTAGCAGAGAGTCCTGGCATCCTCAATCTCTGCTCTTATCCTCCCTCTAGGGCCTGCGTTCCCCATTTCAGTTTAATCTGGTCCATTTGTAATGGGACTAATGAAAAGTCACTCACAAGTGATGTGACAAGTAATTAACTGATATTTGTAAATTACCTTGTAGATGAAAAGTACTTTATGAATGTTAAGTATTATTGTGCCGAGTGAAGTAAGTACAGTGTTCTCTTGAAGTAATTCAACTGTGAAGCCATATACCACCTACAAATAGGCAACTGAATAGAAGAAAACAAGTATAGGCTGTTAATACTTGCGTGTTGTTTTCTTATTGATGTATTATTGTACTTTCATTTGTCAAATGTAGGCCAGCTTGTTAGGCTCAGTGATAAAACCTTTTATACTCTTCCACCATAACTTCTAAACAACTTATATATTAAGTGATTTTAAAATGTATCTCAGAGTTTATCGAGTTTTAGGACTTTGAAGGGTCTGGACCTTTTCAATCCTTTATTTTACAGATGTGAAAATTGAGGCTCAGAAAGTTAAGATGGACTGACTGTCCAACTCATACCATAATCACTACACTATAATGCAGACCTCTTGACTTTCCCCCCTTTCTCCTTGCCATCACCCTGAGAACAACACTCAGCTCATCCAGCTCCTCCTATACAAAGCCTTTTCTAACACTAAGGTAGAATGCTGCATTTCCTCATTGGTACTCACAATACTTTGTAGATTTCCAAGTACCTGTAACCCTTTATTCCATTTCTTTATCCACGCTGCCCTTGTGACTCAAAGTGTTATCTGTGTACTGTGCATCACCTACATCTCATTAGAATTTCAGGCCTGACTCCAGATCTGTTAAATAGGGGATTCATATGCACATTAGAATGTGAGAACCTAGACCATTAGTTCCTCAAGCACTGTAATCAAGGCTTAGAAATCTTTTTATTCCTAGAGAGTAGCTTAGGGCCCAGTAATATGATCTGTATTTAATAAATGTTTTTGGTTGAATGACACTCTCTAGTGCTTCTTTCAACTCTCGTCGATTTTTGTCTTTTCTGTAATTGTTTTCTTCACGTACTCTCCTTGATTGGCTTTGGAATAAAAAACATTCTACAGTATTTAGTCCCCCCTCTCCTATTTTGTGTTGAAATAGTAACAGTAATCTCTGACCACTGAAGGTTCTCCCAGGGAGCTTTAAGAATGTCAGTATTCACTGGAAAGAGAGAAGAGCATAGTAGTTTCTGACTTAAATTTTCTTCTGATGTGTTTTCATATTCAAGTGTGTTTTATTCAATTAGGAAACATTACATAAAGCCACAGTGGTGATTTCATGCTGAGGCTGAGTTAAAATTAAAGAGCAGTCAGCTACTTGTTTTGGCTTTGTGGGGAATGTTAGTCACTTAGTCACTCTCAGATCTGTTATCCTCCCTCATATTTATTTATTTATTTTTTAAAAATGTATTGAATTTATTGGGGTGACATTGGTTAATAAAATTATATAGGTTTTGTCACAGGTGGACACAGGTAACCAGGTTCTTGGTGATCATGGACAAAGAATTGAACAAAACACACAGAGTTTATAGCATCAAGAGAGAGAGCAGAGTTGTTAAGCAATACTACACTCCACAGAACATGTGAGCAGAGCCAACTCCCAGCAGAGATTGACCTCAGGGCCTGGAGGGATTCTACTCTTATAGGGTGGATCTTTCCTGGTTAGTTTTGGTGGGCTTTTATTGTGAGTGTACAAGTAAAATTACTTTAAAGCTACTGTGCATGTGGTCTCCCATGATTTTCTTTGATTGGCCACCAGAGAAGGGGGTCGAACAATGTTAATTTATTATAATCCTATTACAATGAAGCAGGGGTCATGTAGCATCTTCTGTGGAAGTGTATTCATGAGTCACCATGATTCATTGCTTTTCCAGAAAGCAGGAACAACTGCTCTTAGAACAGGGTCTCTGTCCTGTATCAATGTCCTTTATCTTAGCCCTGGGGCACCTCCGGAGTTTCCTCCTTCCTATCTCCTGCCTCAGTTTCAGGAATACAGTTCTATAACACATCATCTGTACACTGTATTGTGCATTCATCACCCCAAGTCAAGTATCCTTCCATCACCATTTACCCTCTTTACCCTCCTCCACCTCCTTCTATCCCCATTTCCCTCTGATAATCAGCACATTGTCCTCTGTGTCTATGAGATTGCCCTATTTCTTGTTTATCCTCCCTCTTTATCTCTTGACATCTTCCCACTCCTGGTGTTCAGGGGTGAGCTTGGCTGTCATCAATAGACATGTACAGGATTATCCAGGGAAATGTTGTGTTGCTCCACATTTTGGGGGGAATGTGGTGGCAATGGCTTTTATTTCTTTCCTGGAACAAAGACTTAATTATAAATCTAAAATATGAAAGAAAAGTAAAATCCTAAATGCACACTCTACCCTTTATTTATTTTAAATAGTTTTTCCTTCGGTTTCCTCAGTATAAATATATTGAGGTCTTCATATGAGACTTAATTGTAATTTCTTACTTAAAAGGTACTTGCCTTCTAAATAGTGATAATGATAGCACTAAACCAGGATTCAGGTGGCATATGATCACTCCCTTTCCATTACTGTTTAATGGTAACAACAGGAAAAAAAGACAAAACGTGTATAAATATGGTGCTTTGGTTTTAAAAATGAGACATTTCCAACTCGAATCCAGGCTCAGCTTCTTGAAATTAAAAAAAAAATGCTGATCTCCTAAACATATCTTTATTCAAGTATATAGTATTACAGACCCTTTGGTGCTAATGTGTACTTGTAAAACAAACTAAATGACCAAAGGCTATGGCAATAGATTGGGAAGCATTTGAGGCCTATATTGTGTTCTTCATCTACCCTGTTCAATTTTAAATGAATGCATTTTTATGGGAGTATGTTCCATTCCTCCCTCCACCTCTCAGAAGAGGTACTGTTAAACTCATCTGAAATGGCAGAAACCATTTAAGTGTAGTTGGGTTTGGGTTTTTTAATGCTGTTACATAGGGCAGCTTCTTATACATCAGGCTCTGTGTTAAGCACTTTACATATACTATCTCACTTGGTCCTCTTAGCAACCCTAAGAGAGAGGCACTGTTGTCATCCCTTTGTTATGATTGACGAAATTTGAAGCTTACAGACTTTAGCAAAATACTTATGGCCAAAAAGATGCCAAATGCAGAGTCTGGACCCCAGGCTAGAAGGAGTAGTTTGACTCCAAGATCTATGCTCTTAACCACTACACTATACTGTTCAGCAATAATAATAATAATAATAATAATAGCAACAGTGTATTGATCCCCTGCTTTAATAGGCATTATGTTAAATACTTTGCATACTTTAAGCCAGGGGTGTCCAAGCGCAGGTGAGACCTGCGGCTCAGAATGGCTATGAATGTGGCCCAACACAAAATCACAAAGTTACTTAAAAAATTATGAGACTTTTTTATGATTTCATGTTGCATTGTATTTAAAGTGTGGCCCAAGACAACTCTTCTTCCAGTGTGGCGCAGAGATGCCCAAAGGTTGGACAGCCCTACAGCCATTTAACGTTCACATCAAATGTATGAAGATCATGTCTTCGGTCCCATTTTGCCAGATGAAGAAACTGAAACTTAAATCTAGTACCTCCTTTGTTTAGGGTCACATTGAAACCAGAAAAGTTGATGTTTGTGCTGCCTGTTACTACCAGAATCAACAAGTAAAGGAAATGATTGAATCTTTATAGGCACTTTATTCAGATGGCCAGTGATCTGAGAAGATGATGGGTTATGTATTAAGACTGTCTTACATCCCATCTCAAGCTGACCTTTTTTATAAGGAGAAGAGGATAGGTAAGGGTTTGGAATTCAGGAGAAAAGAAGGTAAGGGGTTTGGAATTCAGAGGAAAAGGTTAATCAGATAAAAGTTGCAGTACTTTGATTTTCATCTGCTAACCTGTGATTCATCATCTGTGTCCCAACCAGCAGATGTTCCCTCCCTAAAACACAATGGCTCAGATTCCATCTTGATTGCTTGCAGTCCTACCGAGGCACAAAGGTTGAATTACTTAAGGTCTCCTGGAGTCAGGGTGGGTCTGGTCATAACACTCCAGTTCCTGGAACAATAGCTTTCTACATGCATTGACCACCAGGCCTATGAACTATATAACTACAGCTAAACATTTTGAACTCTTGAGTTCCCTCATCATTCCTCACTGTTAGTCTAAACTATCTTATTTCTGTGAGATTAGTTTCATATGGAGTGCTCATTCTGCTGTTGAGCATACATCTTAGCAGTAGAAAGTCTCATAAGGGCTTTAGGAATACACTTAATTGCAGATCCACATAAGGGAACACATTGTGTATAACAACAAGCTATGATACTGAAAAAGATAAAAAGAATGAAAACAACAAATGCCTCTCTAAGATCGTTAATACTAGGCAGCCAGGAGCTTCCTCCTGCAAGACAAAAGTCAGAGATATTCAGAACTTTTTTTGCTAAATATACCCAAATATTTTCATCTTGTTTGACAGGAATAAGTTCTCCATAATGTGGGGGTTGAACAAAAAATAAAAGAATATATGTCATTGTTTTCTAATGATGACTTCCAGGTGTTCGTGTGATTTGATGGTCCATTGTTCTGCAGCTTTCTTCACTCTGCTGTGATGAATCCAAGGCTTTATTCCTACCAGTTTCACCATGGTGGGGGTGGTAAGAAGTATGTCCCAAGGTCCAGTCCACTTTTCTTCTAGTTGGCTTTCTGGGGATCCATCCTGTCTTCCAACTCTCAAGGAGCACCTTATCTCCAGGCTCAAAGGAATGCAGCAAACCTGTGGGGGAGAGGTCTGTAATACAAGCAAGGTCATTAATTACAGCTAAGATCTGACTTAAATGTTGTACATAGTTCTTTACCTTGCCTTCTTGATCTACATACATATCTCCCACCCCAATCATAGCCGGAAATGGTCACCTGCACACAATTTCACAAAGACTCAGTTGAATCCCACCTCAAGGAGCCACCCTTATCCTGAGCAGGACAATAGGTAAAACTTGATCCCAAAGGAGATGAGTTTCTTGACAGTTTGGTTATATTTTCTTCAATGTGTGATTCATCTCTACCTTCCCAGAAGCCTGAGGTCTCCATGCCATGTGGAGTCTCCACTTGATTCCTAAAAATTTACTAACTTTCTGTGTAATTTCTGAAACAAAAGCAGGTCCATTATCACTCTGGATGCTGCCAGGAAGGCCAAAGCAAGGAATTATTATTTCCTTCAGTAAGGCTTTCACTACCTCCGAGGGTTTCTCAGTCCTAGTGGGACAGGCTTCTACCCATCCACCAAAGGTGTCAACAAGGTCAACAAATATTGGGTTGGCCAGAGCCCATATGGTCTTTTTCTGTAAAATAAAAGACACGTTTTTCATTTTCACCAATAACTTTATTGATTTGGATATTTTGAGTATGTCAGCTACCTCCTGTTTGGTATAACGTTGATTGTTCTCAGTGTCTCAATTTGATTGCTATCAACTTCAACTGGTCTACCTGACCGTGGAGCATTGTCAAGCAAGAAATTCCCAGCATGAAACTTTACAAACCACTTTGGACATGTTCAATCAGTCACAGCACCTTCTCCATACACTGCACAAAGCTTTTTATGTGTGTTTCAGTTGTTTTTATCTTTCTTGAAATAATAAAATATAATATGCCAAAAATGTGTATTTTCTTCCATCTTCAATATTAAAATGGCTACACAAAAATTCACCAATTTTGATGCTTTTAAAAAATGCACAGATCTGACAGTTGCTACAGTACAATCTAACAAAATTGTTTCAAATGAACTTAAAGAAAACTAAGCGCTACTAATGCCACTGTATGTAAAAAACCAACTGAACTTTTTGGCCAACCCAGTATTTCCATCCTCAGAAACTTGACATCTGGGTAAAGTCTGTTTGCCAGTCCTAAAATGGGAACTGTCCTTGGTATTGTTTCCCTTCTTACTTTTGACGGGGATGTATCTTGGGGTTGTTCTTCTGACACACAACACATCTTGTTATTATTTTTTGTATGACTTTAGAAATTCCAGGACCTGTGAGCCACAATTTAATATAGATGGTTAGTGAGTCCCTACCACAGTGTGCAGCCTCATGCATACTTCATGACTGGCTCTTCTAAATGTTCAGGAAGCAGTAATTCCTTTCTCATGCTTTCACCATCTACTATCAGGATCTTCTTCATAAAAAACCCAGCTCTTACTTTCAGTCTGCAGTCAAATATTCAGGATTGAACTGTGACAAGTCTAGAACAGGTACCAAAGTCATTACAGATGTTCCTTTAGCAGCCTCTTTCACTACTCAATCAGCCAGATTATTTCCTCTAGCCACTTCAGTGTCCTTTTTCTGATACCCTGGCCAGTGTATAACTGCCACCTCTTAGGTACCTGGACAGCTGTTAATATTTTTAAAGTTTCCACTGCATGTTTAATTTCCTTTTTATTGGAGGTTTATGGTTCTTTTTCCTTCCAGCTGGGACCATGTGATTGCAAAGTTAGGAAAGCTTACCTCAAGTCAGTATACACATTCACTCTTTCTTCGTGTGACAATTCCAGTGCCCTCGTCAATGCAATCAGTTCAGATTTATGAGCAGAGATTCCCAGCAGTAAGATCTTGGTTTCTACTATTCCTTTACGAGTCACAACTGCATATCCAGCCTTTCTGTTTCCTTTGCATAGAGAGCCCAGTCTGCCTTTTCTAGAAGATGGTCCTGTAAATCAATTTTGCTAGAATAAACATCAATTATTTCAGCATAGACATGCATTAGCACAGCTGAGCCAAGCCCCAGGAGAGAGGCAAGATTTAACTTACAGTTTTCAGGGAGACGTTGGGATTGTCGAGAGGACTTGCTTGGTACCTGCCCATTCTTCCAACAATGAGCCACAAATTTCCTTTTTGCTCTAGCAGGCTCAGCACTTGGTGGGGTGCATAAATGGTGATAGGCTGTCCCAAGAAAAACTTTACAGCTTCCTGAAAAGCTTGCAGGTGGCTGCTACAGCTCTCAAGCAGGCTGGCCACCCCTGGACAGTGTGATTTAGTTTCTCTGACAAGTATATGATGGGTTACAGAATGTCACTAAGCATTTGGGTGAGGACTCCTAGGGCAACACCCTGCCTTTCCTGAACATACAATGAAAAGGGCTTTAGTAGATCTAGAAGCCCCAAGGCTGGTGTAGAAGGCAGTTGCAGAAGCCAGGTGTGCCTTCAGGGACCCAAAAGCCTGAGTGCACTTCTTTGCCCATTCTGAAGGGCTATATTCTGGCCCTTTAAGAGCTTCATACCGTGGTTTAGCAATGAGCCCAAAGTTTGGAGTCCAAATGTGGCTGTAGCCTGCCATTCCCAGGAACCCTCCTATTTCCTTGTATTGGGAACTTTGGTCTGAATTACAGTTTCTTTTCTGTTTCTAATAAGATTCCTTTTACTAAGTTCAAGCAGGAACCAAAGAAACCTTTGCTTGTTGGCAAATCTGGGCCTTCTGTATGGATATTTTAAGCCACAAGATGCCAGATGGTTCAAGGTAGCTATAGTATTAGTTAAACATTGCTGAAATGACTTCCCGGTAATTAAGAGGTCATCTACATACAGGTCCAGCACAAATAATGCCCTTTTTTAAAAAAAATATTTTTTATTTTTTAAAATTTTAAAAATATCTTATTTAGTCATTCTTAGAGAGAGGAGAAGGGAGGAAGAAAGAGAGGGAGAGTATCATCAATGTGTGGTTGCCTCACACATACCCTACTTGGGACCTGGCCCGCAACCCAGGCCTGTGCCCTGACTGGGAATTGAATCAGCAACCCTTTGGTTTGCAGGCTGACACTGAATCCACTGAGTTACACCAGCCAGGGCAAATAACACCCTATTTATTATAAAATCAAGTTCCTCCTTCTAGGTTTAGGTCCTTAAAGTTCTGGCTCAGGATCTCCCCCAAAATTATGGAGGAGTTCTTGAACCCTTGTGGTAAGACTGTCCAGCAGTACTGATTCTTGACCCAAGATTCCAGGTCCCACCATTCAAAAGCAAACAATGGTTGAAAGTCTTGATCAACTGGAATGCAAAAGAAGGCATCTTTTAAGTCCAATACTGAATACCAGAGGCTGTCCCAAGGTATACTGTTCATGAAATTATAAAGATTCGGGACAGTGGGGTAAATGTCCTGTACAATGTCATTTATGGCCCTTAAATCCCGTACAAACTGATACTCATTTGAGTGAAGTACCTTAACAAGCAATATGGGTACATTGTATGGGGAGCAGGGCCAAATAAGTCCATATTCCTGAAACTTCCTTTTAGGGTCTCTTTGCACAAGGGATACTACCTCTTATTGGGAGTTCCCACCTCTGGTTTGAGGTTAACTTTAACAGGGGGGGGGGCTTGCTTAGCCTTCTCTTGCTGTCCAGCAGCCCACACAATTGGGGTATACCTGATTCTTAATTTCTTCAGGCTAGGGTTGCTTTTCTTCCTCCAATGATTTCATAAGGAACTGCAAAACATGCTCTGGAGGGACCTGTAGGTGGAGCTATTGTTCTTCTGGAGAGAAAGTATTCTAAGCACTAATTTTGGACAGCAGTTCCCCTCCTAGAAGAGGATTTGAACACTCAGGAATATATTTAAAAATTATGAGTTAAAACCATATCTCTCATAGCACATTCTAGTGGCTTCAAGAAAAATTGGCCTTCAGAGCTTCCAGAAATTCCAGTTACAGTTACAGCCTGCTGCAAAGACTCAGAGCTCTACTGACATGGAATATGTTGCTGTGGTATCACTCAAAAAGTCTACAGTTTGTCCCCCCCACTGTTAGTTTTGCCCAAGGTTCCTAGGGGGTGACTTTAATAGGTTGTTGTAATAAATGTTATTGATCATCAGAGCTATTTCCCTTCCCCAGCATAACTCTTGAGTTCTCAGACTCTGACCCTCTTTTCCCTCACTTGGGACACTCATTTTTCCAGTGCCCCTTTCCTTTGCAATACACCCAAAGATCGGTGACAGGTGTTTTAGATGGAGGTTGGGCGCCCCTTGCCCATGGATGACATTGCTCTGAGGACAGTTCCAAGGAAATAGTGACAGCTTGGGCCATTTTATATTCTCTGCTATTATAAATTTTGAAGGCAATGTCTACTAAGGATTGGGAAGGATTCATGCCTATTCCTCCCTCTAACTTCTGAAGTTTCTTTCTTATGGCAGGTGCACTTTGAGAGATAATGGTCATATTCACCATTCTAATATTTTCAGGGGCTTATGGATCCAAATCAGTATATTTTCTATAGGCCTGGTAGATCCTTTCAAGAAATTTAGAGGGATTCCCTGTGGGCTTTTATTGTACTGCCTCTGCCATATTCAGACTTTTCTTCAGTCCCTTAAAGATGCACCTCTCACAATGTTTTAAGAGAGGAAGGCCATTGTCATTAAGGTCCCTGTTGGGCTTGCTTAAAGGTATTGACTTAGTAGGGTCAGAAGCCTCATCTGGATTTTCTTGGTGCAGTCTTCAAGCCACTTCATTTGCCTTATCCAATGCCAGCCTCTGCTCATCCTGCATAGGCAAAATATTCAGTAAGGTTTGTATACCTGCCCAAACTCCAGTATACATTGCAAGGAGTGAGGGTGGCTTACGGCAATTTTGCTATGCTAAATAGGCCCGAGGCTCCCAAAGCTCACATTCTAGGCATGGCTCCTTTTTTGCTAATGTGATAAAGCCCCCTATGTAGGTGTGCTATACAGAAAGACATATCATTTGTCTTGGTGCCTGGGAGCCTCTGCCCCTAGGACATGGCTGCTGCAAAGGGAAGGTGAGCAAAACGGCACTAACAAAATATGGAGACAACCTGTAAAAACCACTTACCTCTTTAAAGACGCCTCTGAAAATGCCACCCACTGTGACTGTTTTCAACCTACTTACTGCCCTGGAATCATCCCAATCCAAACCAGCACTCCTTTTGAGGGGTGGGTGTGAAGAAGACTAACCCTGAGCTTCCTTTCACCTAAAGACCAGCATTACCATAGCAGGTAATGGTACAGCTTAGATTTAAACTGATGTCTATCTCTTAACCACTATTCCTGAGGGAGGAACATATCAAAATTCATTGTGCATATTTTTCAAAATATATATGAGATGTGTTCATAACATATTTAGCCATGTAGAAAATTAGAGACATTTATTGAAGAAGATATGAGATAAAAGAAACATTGTACATAGGACAATGACGCCTCAGTCCCCTTTAAGTAAGCACCTTGGGACCTTGCACAGTTCTCCCAGCCACTCTTCCACTATTCAAAATCCTCTGCAAAATCCTTTGTTGGAATCGCCATCAGCTGCCCCACTGCATTTTCCTGAATTTCATGGATAGTCTGAAATCTCTTCCCTTTCAAACGTGATTTTAGTTTTGGGAAAAGCCAGACATTGTGGGCACCAAATTTGGGCTGTAGGGTGGCAGAGTCACCTGAGTGATTTGATGTTTTGCAAAAACAACAACAACAAAAACTGCATGAGACGTGATGCATGAACCAGTTGCCCATAGCTGCAGGCTTCTGAATCATCCAAATAATTTCTGTGGAGGAATGTTCAGGCATAACACAAAATTTGATGCAGATTCGTTGCTTTACTCAGTCATTTTGAGTGCAACAGCCACACGGTACACATATTCAACAGCATCTACTGCCCCTACTGACTAGTACAGTGAAGTTGTCATTGTCCATGCATGTACATTCCAGTCTACCCTCCTTGGCTGCCAGGTCACACCGATGTTGCCCAAACCATTCTTGGTATATCAACAATGGCTGGACTTTTTCTGGACAGACCTCATATACCCCTCCAGGCAGTCAGAAAACCAAAATAAGGTAACTGTACAAAGCACTAAAGGTGGGGAGGGAAGATCACAGATGGGCAGAGAAATATTTAAATAGCATGAAGTAAAAACAAAAAAAAAACAACAAAGATCTATCTCTAATGTACTGATAAAGGGAAATGTTACTTTTCGGTTACAAAACCAAGGTCTAGAACACTGTACCCACTGTTATCTATGTATAAGAAAAGGGGAGAAGCCCTGGCTGGCGTGGCTCAGTGGATTGAGCGCGGGCTGCGAACCAGGCATCGCAGGTTCGATTCCCAGTCAGGGCACATGCCTAGGTTGCAGGCCATGTCTCCCGGCAACCGCGCATTGATGTTTCTCTCTCTCTCTCTCTCTCTCTCTCTCTCTCTCTCTCTCTCTCTCCCTCTCTCTCTCTAAAAATAAATAAATAAAATCTTAAAAAAAAAGAAAAGGGGAGAAAATAAGCATGTGTATGCATGCTTAATTTTGCATAAAGGACCACTGAAAGGACAAAAACTAATAAAAGATACCCATAGGAGACAAGAAGAAAGAGGAGGGTGGCACATCTTTTATTACTGTTCCTGTGCATTACACCTCCTTTTTCCTTATAAGAATGCTATCAATGCCCTGGCTGCTGTGGCTCAGTGGATTGAGTGCCGTCCTGAGAACCAAAGGGTCGCCAGTTCCATTCCCAGCATAGGGCACATGCCTGGGTTGCAGGCCAGGTCCCCAGTAGGGGGCGTGCGAGAGGCAACCACACATTTGTGTATCTCTCCCTCTCTTCTCTCTCCCTCCCCCTCTCTAAAAATAGGTAAATAAAATCTTTTTTAAAAAGAATGCTATCAGAGGCAATACCACTAATTTTCATAAGAGCATGCCTAAATCTTCTTGTCAGGATCCACTGGTTATTTTTTCTTTCTTTTTTTTTTTTCACTTTTTAAAAAATTTTCTTAATCACACTTTTCTTCCCTGTAGCCCTTTTCTCTGATAATCACTCCTTTGTTCTTTAAAATTTCTCCCACCTTGGTTCCTGTGATAATGAATACAGTTATCCATGATCCATGAATTCACTGAGCACTGCTTGGGTCAGGCATGGCGCTAGAGTCTATCTTTCCTACTTCTTTGAGACTTAGTCTCTTTAGCTAGCTCATTACTTTCCTTTTCCATCTTCCACTTCAACTGTCATCATGGTACAAGGTTCAGTCTTGAGTTCTCTGCTTTGTTCCTAGGTTCTTTCCTTTAGGCATGAACTTTTCTCACAGCTTCAAATAGTACCACTAAGCACAGCCATTCATCTGACTGCTCTTCCTCAAGCTTCAACTCTACCAAATATGTTCACTTGAACAGTTAAAATAATTGTTCTCCTGGTATCACCATGTATTAAACTGAACTCATCACATTCCACCTTCCCAGATGGCCCCCTGTTCTGGCATCCTCATTTACACTGATGACATGCAATTATCTCAGTTATACCATTGACACTTTGGGGTCATCTTAGACTATTCTTTTTTTCACCTCCACTAGACGGCACTTAATCAGCCCTGTTGTTGAAATGTTTCTCTTTTCCATCCTCTCTTCTCATGCCCATCCCCACCAACCTAATGTGTGTCCTTGGTGCCACGGTTACCACATCAGCCTCCTCTTGGGGGCCCCTACTTAAGATCTCTGCTTGCTTCCTTTCGTGCATCCCATACACTGCAGGGCAAATGAGCTTAGTAAGTAGCTCAGAGCATACAGTCTTTGAGGGCGGTTTGGTTATTATTAGTCTCATGTTATGAAACTTTCTATTTTAGAACATGTAAATAATTTCATCCTCTCCCAATCTAAATTGTCAGCTTTTTGAGTTAATTGATAAGAACCTATGTTTTGAAGACTGGGAGAACTTTCTTAAAGAAGAAAAACAACATCAAACACTGAGCAGCAACTACATGCCAGGTATTTTCACAAAATTAACTTTGGTATATCCCACAGTGGCTATCACAGAAAGTTGAGATAAGTCAAGAGACGCATTTGTTTGAAGAACTCAGTTCTCTGTTTTAGCAATCATTTGAAGTCCTGACTATTGGATAGGGCATGGTCAATGAAAACTGCTCTTTGCTTACATTCCTCTCCATGCCTGGAATCCCTTTCCCCAAAGCTTCATATTTTGCCCTTCCTTCAGGAATGGTCCAAGTTTTATATCCTCCAGTAAGCCACTGACCCTCAATCATTTGGATTGGTCATGTCAGATTTGCAAACAACAAGTATGGATTTGAGAACCATCAGACCTGGGTCTGATTTACCTTCTGCTACATACAACCTGTGTAAATCTCCACGAGCTATGTTATGTCTTTAGTTTTCTCATCTGTAAAATGAGAATTATGCCTGCTTTGCAAGTTATTTTGAGTATTCAGTGAAATAAAGTAGGTGAAACTACTAGCTTCAGTGTTAGTTCTCCGTTAATCAAACAAAACCTTGAAGTATTACTTTTCTTGTCTCTTATTTTTCCGAAATGGCACAAAACTCCCTGTGGACAGACACCAAGACTTCTGTACCTGCTCTCTCTTTGTCTCAGGAAACAAAATACTGCCTAAAGCAAATAAAAACCAATTGAATGAACACCAATATGAACAAGATTGAAGGGGCTCTAGTACTCTAATACCACTCAATCAGCAACTCTTACTGACTTCTGTGACTATTGAACCTATGAGCTGAACACTGTAGGATAGGGGTAGGAGGGTAAAGGAAACTGTTAGCAGAGTATGAACAAGGAGGAGGATGTGGAAGAGAGAAAGAGGAGGAGGGGAGTGTGAAGGGAAAGAGAATGAGAACAAGAAGGAAAATGAGAAGAACAAGAACAATGCTGGGTCTCATGTAACAAAGTCTTGAGGCAGGAAGGAGGCAACATGGTAACTCCATAATGTCTCTAAGTTCCTAGGCTCTTTCCATCTTCCTGATCTGCCATCCTAAACATGTAGCTTTCTATTTACACTGGTATTATGGCTCTCATAACTGTAAGTAGTATGACTGCATTCTTTGTAGAAACAATTGAGAGGTGAATGGCAAAGAACCAACTAAGTCCCTTATTGTCAGGAAAACAATAACTTTCCCAGCAGCCTCATTCAGTAGACTTCTACTTATATCTCATTTGCCAGAGTTGGATTACATGGCCATCCTACCGTCTAGGCTGGGGAGATAAGTATTATTACTGGGCACATTGTATCCCTGAAAAATTGAGGTTCTAACAGTAAAACTGATAATAACAGATATTAGGGAAGCAATTATCAGTATTTGCCATGAAAAGCTTACAATCTGTTTAGTTCAGAATACATAACCGGATGGGAGGGAAAGAATTTAAGAACAAATGGAGCCCAAAAGTTTCTTCAGAGTGATAAAGAATGGAATAAGACCTTTTTTTGGGTAAAGTCTCCCCCAAAAGTAAAAAAAAAAAAAATATCAAGAAATGTATGAAGAACACCAGGGACAAAATTGTTGCTATTGTGATTAAACAAACAACTGGTTCTTGTATCCAATGCTGCAGAATTTATACATGGGCTTGGATAGAGCCTAGAAGGCCTGGAACAGTTTTCTTAGGCTTCTGTCCCATAAGGTTGTGGTACTTCTAACTTCAGAAAGCTGAATATAGAGACTTTTGAGAACTCGCTTAGATGATGGTTCCCAAGGAAAACCACTCTCTCCTAAGCCACACACACGGTGCAGTTTACTTCTAATATGGAAAATGGTGGTTAGTTTCTAAAGATGAGAATTCTCTGGACTCAGACATGTTCTTAATCCCTTTTGAAAGTTGAGATTTAGAAAAATTCAATCTAGAAAAAATAAAGTTCAGGGAAATTTAATTTTTTCTTAAGTGCATATTGTTTCTGGATTTATATATAAAAGTAAAGGCAGTGAGAGTATCATTCAGGATTCCCCTAGAGAAACAGAATCATTAAGAGATACACACACACATACACACACACATGGGGGGGCAAAAGTAGGTTTACAGTTGTAATACAAATAATACAAGAATAAACTCTGTTTCAGGTACTCACCACTGTAAACCTACTTTTGTCCAACTCATAGATATGAATTTTATTGTAATGAATTGGCTTAGGTGAGTGTGGAGGCTGGCTAGACAAGTTCAAAATCTGAAATCTGTAGAGCAGAGAATCAGGAAGAGCAAACTGGGATTCTTAGACGTAAACTGTTGCTGCCATCCACAGGTGGAATTTCTTCTTCAGGGAAGCCTCAGCTGTGCTCTTAAAGTCTTCAACTGATTGAACTAGGCCCACCTAGATTATATAGGATACTTTTCCTTACTTAAAGTCAGGTGATTATAGATTTGAACACATATACAAAACATCCCAACTTAAATTCATGCTTGATTAAATAACTGGGGGCTATAACCATGATGACACACAAAACTAACCATTATAGCAATAGTTGGTGTTTTATTTTGTTTTTAATTTCTATCAGTGAACACTTTGTTCCTCATGAAAATAAATCACAAGCTCAGACAGGCTTCAAGAAAAGAGAGTCAATATTCTTCAGCATTAAAAATACTGAGTGGAGTAAAAGTAGGCTTACAGTTGAGAGTACACAAAACACAGAGCTTATTCTTGTGTTACTATCTATTAATCATTATATTATTGCCATACAGACAACTGTAAACCTACTTTGCCTCTCTCCCCATATTTGGTCTATGAATGTCATTAACTATCTGGTAAAAGGAAGGGAATCTTCATTGCTTTCAGTGCATCATTGGGTGTAAGCTATTGCCTGATTCCACTGAACTGTTTTCAGTTTATTGGTAAGAAAATTAGTTCTCCAGCTTAATTTTTTAAAAAGGAAGTATTTCAAGAAACAAGTGTGTATTTCTTAATTTGTAAATCATTTCCTCATGGCACAAATGTTTAATGAGTACTGGGATATATCAGTTGGCTATTTCCACTGTCCCTTGGGATAAAAATGGTGGATGCTTTTTTAAACATTGAAACCTACAAAAAAAGTAGAAAACTTTGTGTTTTAAGTGTACCTACTATCTACTAATGATAAGAAGAAAGTTGTATTCTCTCTGCGCCTCCGTTTGCTTACATACAAAATGGGAATAATGATTACTATCTTGAGGATTTGGTAAGAAAATATAAGTTAAATATTTGGAACACAGCACTTGCTCCATAAATATTGATTTTTCTGCCCCATTCCATGAATATAGATTTCACAAGTCTTGTAAATTAAAAGTTCTCTCCAACATGTTCATGGATGGGAAGAATTAATATCATTAAAATGTCCATATTACCCAAAGTAATCTATAGATTCAATGCAATTCCTATCAAAATTCCAAAGGTGTATTTTATGGAACTAGAACTAATAATCTAAAAATTTATATGAAACCACAAAAGACCCTGAATATCCTCAGCAATCTTGACAGAGAAGAACAAAGTTGGAGGAATCATGCTTCCTGATATCAAGCTATACTACAAGGCCATAATAATCAAAACAGCATGGTACTGGCATAAAAAACAGAAACAGATATCAATGGTACAGAATAGAGCCCAGAAATAAACCCATGCCTATATGTTCAATTAACATTTGACAAAGAAGGCAAGAATATACAATGGGATAAAGAAAGTTTATTCAGTCTTGGCTGGTGTGGCTCAGTAGATTGAACACCGACCTGCGAACCAAAGGGTTGCTGGTTTGATTCTAGGTCAGGGCACCTGCCTGGGTTGCAGGCTGGACCCCAAGTTGGGGGCCTGCAAGAGGCAACCAATCAATGGATCTCTCACACATCGATGTTTCTCTCCCCCTCTTTCTCCCTCCGTTCCCCTCTCACTAAATAAATAAAGTCCTAAAAAAAGACAGTTTATTCAATAAACGGTGCTGGGAAAATTGGACAGATACATGCAAAAACTGAAACTAGACCACATTCTTACAACATATACAAGAATAAACTCAAAAGGATTAAAGACTAAATGTAAGACTCAAAACTATAAAACTTCTAGAAGAAAACGCAGGCAGTAAAATCTCTGATGTTTTCCTTAGCAATATTTTGGTCTAATATACAGCGTCTGGCAGAAGTAATGCCTGTTTGAGTGTGACTGGAGGGTAATAATATGAGTGTAATAATTTATAGTTTTAATTTGAACATTTCACCTAAAATGTCATTTGGTGTGCTTGAGTGTGATATTGTTATGTTATATAATTACATGCTTATGATTTTGTAATAAAAGATTTCATAATAAAAAAGGGGCATTGTTTGTGCTGGACCCTGTATATCCTTGGATAAGGGAAACAAAAGAAAAAAAGAAACAAACTAAAAATCAAACTAAAAAGTTTTGCACAGCAAAGGACACCACCAACAAAGTGAAAAGACAACCTACTGAATAGGAGAAGATATTTGCCAATGATATATCTAATAAGTGGTTAATACCCAAAATTTATTTTAAAAAAAAGAAAGAAAGAAACTCATTCTACTCAACACCAAAAAAAAAATCCAATTTGAAAATAGGCAGAGGACCTAAATAGACACTTCTATAAAGAAGACATACAGATGCTCAATGTCACTAATCATCAGAAAAATATAAGTTAAAACCACAGTGAGATATCAACTCACACCCATCAGAATGGCTATCATCAATAAATCCACAAATGACAAGTATTGGTGAAGATGTGAAGAAGACAGAACCCTTGTGCACTGTTGGTGAGAATGCAGATTGGTGCAGCCACAATGGAAAACAGTATGGAGTTTCCTCAAAAAATTAAAAATGGAACTGCCTTATGTCCCAGCAATTCCACTTCTGGGTATTTATCCAAAGAAATCCAAAACACTAATTTGAAAGAGTATGTGCACCCCAATTTTCATTGCATCATTATTTACAATAGCCGAGATATGGAAGCAACCCAAATGCTCATCAATAGACAAGTGGATAAAAAAACTGTGGGGTGTGTGTGTGTGTGTGTGTGCGTGTGTGTGTGTGTATAATGGAGTATTAATTGGCCTTAAAAAGAATGAAATTTTACCACTTGCAACAGCATGGATAGACCTAGAGGGTATTACGCTCAGTGAAATAAGTCAGAGAAAGACAAATACCATATGTTTCCATTTATATGTGAAATCTAAAGAACAAAATTAAAATACAAATAAAATTGAAACAGACTCATAGACACGGAGAACAGACTGGTGGTTGCCAGAGGGGAGGGGACTCAGGGACTGAGTGAAAGAGGTGGAGGGATCAAGAAGTACAGATTGACAGTAACAAAATAGTCATGGGGATGTAAAGTACAGCATTAGAAATATAGTCAATAATACTATAATAACTATGTATGGTACCAGGTGGGTACTAGAAATATCAGGGGGAATATTTTGTAAAGTATATGATTGTTTAACCACTATACTATATACCTGAAACCAGTACAAAATAATGACTGTAAACTGTAATTGAAAAAATATTTTTTTAATTTTAAAAATAAATAAAACAAATATTTAAAAATAAAAACAAAACTAGAAATAAATTTTAAAACATTCTTTCCAATATATTTGCACACTGCCTCTATTTGATAGCATTATTTTGGAGGTCAATATGTAGCAAAGCAACAACTGAGTTTACCAGTTCCCGTGACCTTATCACACTGACTATACTCCCTTACTGCAGTTTCCTTTGTATTTACTTATGTGCACTTTTACATGTTATCATTTCAACCATGAGTGCAGATAAAACTGCCACATGTCTACAATTGGTCTTTGTTTGAAAAATCAGAAAAATTTCCAAATTTCATGTGAAAATGTTTCTGTGAGTCAGTGAACAATGTCTGTTATCACCAGATTTGACAAGTTTGAAATAATTCTGACTGAGGAAAAAGGGAGGTTATCTTAAATTCTCCTCAGTATTAAACTCTCTCATGGCTTGGCAGGTACACAGGTTGTTTTACATCATTATTAATTATTAATTACACAAATAATACCATTTTATTTCCCCTGACAAAAACTGGAGATAAATCTAAAATCCTCTTTGATTCCTACTCCCTATTGGTAACTACAATTATAAATTTTGTCTGTATCCTTCCAGACCATTTATGGATTTAAATATATATTATAGTGCACAGACAGATGAACTATATTACTTATCTATGGAAAATGGGGCCCATTATTTTTTATCATGTGAAATTTGGTGTGATGGGTAAGAGAAGGATTGGGAAGAAAAGAGAAGAAAGAAGGGAATTCTTACCAAGAGTGCTCACTTATTTTTCTGTATTTCTTTGGCTTGTTTTGACTTTGGCCACTCGAACCTTTTGCTGTCAAGTTACCCCACCATTGTGTCTGCACAATAGCACAAGCAGTTCAAAGATCCTGCTTCCAGTTTCATCAATGGGTAGCTCAACAAAGAGAGATGCCCAGTCCCCTATGCCTGCTGAAAGAATCTCTCCTCCAAAATCCAAGCATCATCAGTTCCATTTTACAAATAAACAAACAAAAGAAAAAAAAGACATTAAAAGAATAGTTTTGACTTTCAAATGCAAACTGAAGTCATGACTCCCAATGTCAAATTCTTTGTTTTACAACTAAACAAAAAAATCTCTTCATTAATAATTTCATTACTTTCTTTTTTATTTTCCTTTTTTTATTGTTGATTTCTTTTAACACATGAGATGACTTCAAGTTCCAGACAATATGTCATAGATTCATTTCTCCTTGCTTGTCCCTGCCATCTAAAACTAAACTCCCTAGAAATAATACTGAAGTCCATCATAAAGAGATTCTGGTGGTAGAAAGCAGAATGTGGGTTTGCTGGGGCCCTCAGGACTTGAGGAAACAAAGCAGCAAGCTACCTGGTTCTTCAATATCCCAGACTGGGTGCTGGAGAAACCTGCAACCTAGATTCTCCAATCAGAGCATACAAAAAACACCACCAAAGAAAAACCTGTTGTTCCTGGCCAATGGATCCGGAAGAGAGAGGAACCCAGTCCAGTAGGAAAGAAACCTTTTGACAACACTCACCCTACTGAAACCATGAGTCCTCATGACTTTGATTAACTTTAGCTTTCAAACCTACCCCTAGGTTTGTCTCAGTGTGTCTGGCTGGTGTGTCTCAGTGGGTTGAGAACTTGCTTGAGAAACAAAGGGTCACTGGTTTGATTTCCAGTCAGAGCACATGCCTGGGTTGCGCACCAGGCCTCCACAACCAATCGATGTTTCTCTCCCTTTCTTTCTCCCTCCTTTTCCCTCTCTCTAAAAAATAGATCAATAAAATCTTTTTAAAAATAAAACCAAGCTCTAGAAATCATTCTCTTTCTCTCTCCCTCCCCCTCACCCCCCTTCCTCTGAATAATTAGCAACACCCAAGGCAGCAGAAGACAGTAGCCTGGACCTGACTAGTGATCACAAGGTCTGGACCTCCGGCAGGCTAAAGATAACATCTTGACCTAAGTTACATTTCAGCTCCTGAGCCCTAAGGTAGAATAATCCCCGGCTACTTTACCATGAAACCTGACAGAGGGACACCTGGAACAGACCTCAGAACCATTCTCAAGACCTGAAGAAATGATTTATTACCCTTACCTCGCCTCTGACCAATCAGCTCCTAGCATGAGCTCAGCTCCTAACCCATGGTATCTTGTGATTTTGCCCTATATAATCTGTAACCTACATGCCACAGGGGAATCCAGGCTTTTGAATACTAGCTTCTTGTTCTCTTGGGTGGCACTATTCACAATAAAATAGTCAATATTTCTCCACTGCAATTCTTGGTGTTTAGTGTTTGGCTCTACTAGATCCGGGTGGACAGACTCTTTCTATTTGTTAACACTACACTTGCCAGTGGTGTCAGCAGAGACTGAGTAGGGACTATATGACTTAAGTTTCCCATTCAGTTCCTCTCCCTCCTGGAGCACAAGCCAAGATTGAGTGGGAGTTGCTCTCAATCAGGGGAGGAAGCATTTCCCTCCCCTGCTGTAGAGAGCTTGTAGGAGCCCAACCACACCAGGCAGCCAGTAGCATGGTCTGCCCCAGCTAGCAGAATCAGTGGATATCCAGCAGGGAATCCACACTGCTATGCCCCACCCAGAAGCAGCAGCAGCAGCTACCGAAGGCTAGGACTTTTAGCTTCAGCAAACCTATCATCATTCAAACCCCACCTGGTGACATCAGATGGCCCAGAAGGCACAGGATCTCCTGACTCCCACTAGGTAGCATGTGTCTGGGAAGGCACTTTAGTCTCCTGACAGTGGTGGCAACTAAGAGCTCATGGGGGAGTCTGGACATCTGCCACTCTCCTGCCACCCAGCATCAGCAGAGAATCCAGAGATGCTTCCCCTACCCAGTGTTGCCATGTCAGTGGAGACAGAGTGAGGAGTCTGGACTTTCACCTTGATTTGCCAGTGGCAGCTGGTGCCCCTCACCATCCCAATTAGAGAGTGAAGGGAGGATCTCAGAGAAGAAAGAGCTAGAAAAGGGGTTCTTTTTCTGCAGTTTACTTTCAATTATATTTTATATTGGTTTCAGATGTACAGCTTAGTGGTTAGCACACCACTGTATTGAATACATCGTTATTTACAATAGCCAAGACATGGAAGCAACCGAACTGCCCATCAATAGACAAATGGATAAAAAAAGCTGTGCTGTGCTGTGTGTGTGTATGTGTGTGTGTGTATGTGTGTGTGTGTGTACAGGCACATACAATGAAATATTACTAAGCCGTGAAAAGAATGAAATCTTACCATTTACAACAACATGGATGGCCCTAGAAGATATTATGCTCTGGGAAATTCAGTCAGTCAAAGACAAATACCATATGATCTCACTTTTTATGTAATCTAATAAAGAAACAAACAATTGAAACAGACTCATAGACACAGAGAGCAGACTGGTGGTTGCCAGAGGGGAGGGAATTGAGGAACTGGGAGAAAGAGGTGAAGGGATTAAGAAGTGCAAATTGGTAGTTACAAAATAGTCATGGGAATTTGAGTAGAGCACAGGGAATATAGTCAATAATACTGTAATAACCATGTATGGTGCCAGGTGGGTACTGGAAATATCCAGGGGAACACTTTGTAAAGTATATGAAAAAGTGATTCTTTCAATCTGCGTATGGTGCTAGCCAGTTGCTTGAGTACTGTCTCATACACCAAAAGGTTGGGGATTTGATTATACCAGTCAGGGTACATACCTAGGTTGCGGGTTCAATCCCCAGTTGGGGTGCCTATGAGAGGCAACCAATCAATGTTTCTCTCTCACATCAATGTTTCTCTGTTTCTCTCTCTCTCTCTACCTCCCTCCCTCCCTCCCTCCCTCCCCTTCCTCTTTCTAAAATCAATAAACATATAAACATATTTTTAAAATTTTTAAATAAATCTATATATGAAATCCTGGGCAAGACACCTGAATGACCCAAAGGCAAAACTGACTAAATCAACATGCATGAAGGTATAAGAACTGAACTACAGGGTTGAATACCACCTAAGTTTACAAGTTGACTTCAAGTAGCACACAAACAAAGCAGAGCAGAATAGCACCACAAAGTTTCCAAATACAAAATTGTCATTACAACCACAGCCCACAAAAGTAGGCCAGGACCTGTACACTAAACCTAAAAAGCATAATTGTGTGTTAAAATAGAAAATTTAAGTAGGATCTATAGTCTCCTAACATCTAAAATATCTAGGAGACAATGGAAAAGTGCTCATCATATCTAGAGCTAGTAAAATCACAACTTGAATGGGAAAAGACAATTAACAGACATACCACTGAGATAAGTAGATGTTGGAATTGTCTTACAAGGACTTTAGAACAGCCATCATTAAAAAAAATGTTTCAATGAGCAATTATAAATTCTCTTGAAACAAATGGAGAAAAAACATGAAATTTCAGCAAACAGAAGTTACAAAAAAGAACCAAATAGAAATCATAGGCATGGAAAATGCAATAATCAATGTTAAACACTCAAAAGATGGGCTCAAAAGTATGAAAATGACAGAGGATAGAATGAGTGAACTTCAGGACAGAACAATAGAATTTCTTCAATACAAATAAAAGAAAACAGATGAGGAAAAAATTTTCCCAGAGTCTCAGGGACCTCTTGGACAATAACAAAAGTGCTAATATTCATATCATTGAAGGCCCTAAAGGAGAGGAGAGAGTGGGGCTGAAAATCAATTACAAGAAATAATGGCTGAAAATGTCCCAAATTTGGCAAAATACATAAACCTACAGATTCAAGAAGTTCAATGAGACCCAAATAAGAAAACCCCAAAAATATCCACACCAAAACACATTATAAATGACTTATAAAAACTAAAGAGAAAGAAAAAAATCTTGAAAGCAGCTACAAAGAAAAAATGCATTACCTGGAGAGGATCAGTGATTCAGATGACAGAGAATTTCTCATCCAAAAGCATAAAGGCTGGAGGGAAGTGGTACATTTTTCAAATGATGAGAGAAAATAATTTCTAACTTTGAATTCCATGTTCTGCAAAAATGTCCTTCAGGAATGAAGGGGAAATAAAGACATTCTCAAATGACAGAAAACTTACAAAATTTTCACTAGGAGACTTACCATTTATGAATTGCTAAAGGAAGTTCTCCAAACAGAATGGAAATGGTAATAGAAGGAAGCTTAGAGCATCAGAAAAGAAAGAAAACAATGAAATGTGTAAAAATAGGGATAAATATATCTTCATGAGTTTTTAAAATCGTGATGGCTTCTTGAAGCAAAAAATATCACACAATCTGATATTGGGTTCAAAGTATGTAGAGGAAATAGGTAATAAAATAATATTTTAAATGGTCTAAATATATGAATTAAAATAGAGAGAGTCATAGATGGCTTCAAAAAATAACCCAACTGTATGCTATTAGAAACTCACTTCAAATGTAACATAGGTAGGTAGAAAGTAAAAGGGTAGAAAAAGATATACTACTTGAACATTAATTTATAAAAGCAGGAATGGTTATATAATACAAGATATCAAAATTACCAGGGACAAAGAGAGACATTACATAATGATAAAAGGGTCAATTTACCACAAAAACATAGCAATCCAACAAAATGTGTATACACCAAATAACAGAGCTTCAAAATACATGAAGCAAAATCTGAGAATTTTAATAAAAATTTTTATTTATTTATTTATTTATTTATTTATTTATTATCTTTTAAAATTAATGTTTAAATACAGTTGTCTCCATTTGCCCACCACCATTTCCACCCCCTGCCCCACCCACCCCCACCTCCTACCCTCAGTCCTACCCCCCTTTGGCTTTTTGTCTATGAGTCCTTTATACATGTTCATTGATGGCCCTTTCCCTTCTTTCCCCATTATTTCTCTGACCCCCATTACTGTCAGTTTATTCTTTATTTCCATGTCTCTGGTTCTATTTTACTTGCTTGTTTTGTTAATTAGGTTCCATTTATAGGTGAGATCATATGGTATTTGTCTTTCACCTCCTAGCTTGCTTCACTTAGCATAATGCTCTCCAGTTCCATCCATACTGTAGCAAAGGGGAGGAGCTCCTTCTTTCTTTCTGCTATGAATTTTAATAATTTTTTTAAAAGAATGCTGACCTGGTTGGTATGGCATAGTGGATTGAGTACCGGCCAGCAAATCAAAGGGTCACAGGTTGGATTCCCAGTCAGGGCACAGGACTGGGTTGCAGGCTGGGTCCCCAGTAGGGGGTGCAAAAGAGGCAACCACACATTGATGTTTCTCTCCCTTCCCCTCTCTCTAAAAATAAATAAATAAAATCTTAGAAAAAAAAGAGAGAAGACACAAATCACTAATATCACAAAAGAAATAGGAATCCTACTACATACAGATCCTCCAGACACTGAATGGAAACTAAAGTTCTCAACCCACATTCTTTGGAAGAAAAATGCTATGTGAACGTCTGTCCATTGCAAATATGTAGTCAATCCATGAACAAAGTGTTCATAAAATCTGTTACTATTTGGAAAATAAACTTGCAAATTATTAAATTTCTTTGATATTAGGGACCCCCCCCAAAAAGGACTACCATATGATCCAGCAATCACACTTCTTGGGTGAATATCCTAGGGAAACATCTTATCTCAAAGTGCTACCTGCACCCCCCAGGTTCACTGTAGCATTATTCACAATAGCCAATTTATGGGAGAAGATAGATAGATGATAGATAGATAGATAGATAGATAGATAGATAGATAGATAGATAGATAATTCAACCTTAAAAAAAGAAGGAAATTGGTTGTTCCTGAAAGGCATTATGATAAGTGAAATAAGCCATGAAGAGAAAGGCACATACTCTATGGTATCTCTTATACGTGGAATCTTAAGAAATAGAGTTGAACTCATAGAAACAGAATAGAATAGTTTTCCAGGAACTGGGAGGTAGGGGAAATAGAGAGGTTGATAAAAGGGTACAGACTTTTAGCTATAAGATGAACAAAGTCTGAGGAGTTAGTGTATATAACATGATGACTATAGTTGGTAATACCATATTGTATAATTGAAATCTGCTAAGAGTAGTCCTTAAATGTTCCCACCAAAAAGGGGGGGTATAAAAATATGTGAGATGATGCATGTGTGTAATAAAATGGAATACTATGAAAAACCCTATACACATAAATGGACCAATTGCCTGAAAACCACAAACTACCAAAACTCAACCAATATGGAATTTATAATCTGAATAAATCAATAAAAATTAAAGAAATTAGATTTGTAATTTAAAAGATCTTGAAAAAGGAAAGCTCAGATCCATATAGTTTCATTGGAGAATTCAACCAAACATTTAAAGGACTAACACCAATTTTACACACTGTCTTCTAGAATACCAAGAGGAGGGAACACTTCTGTTCCCAAGTTTGATGATTCACTAGGAACACAGCATATAGTCAGATTCATGGCTATGATATATTACAGTAAGAGAATACAGAGCAAAATCAGCAAAGAGAAAAGGCACATGGGTTGGAATCTAAAAAAAAATAATCATAATACAAGCTTGCAAGAGTCCTCTCCCAGTGGAGTCACACAGGATGTATTTAAGTTCTCCAGCAAAGAGTTATGACAACACATGTGAAATGTCTTCTATCAGGGAAGCTCATTAGAAACTCAGTTCCCAGGGCATTTATTGGGGGTTGGTCATGTAGGCATCCCCTCCCTAACACCGAAATTCCAGACTTGCAGAAGGAAAGCAGATGTTCAATACAAACCATACTGTTTATACAAACAGTTTAGGCCCAGTGATCCACTCTTATCAGTACTGGGAATGGTGGGAACTCACCCTAAATCCAAGTTTCCAGATGCCATCCAAGGGCCTGCTATGTTAACTCTTTTCTGCACAACTTTCCAACTCATTTTGTGGAGCTAGTATTATGCTAAAACCAGACAAAGACAGTATGAAAAAAAAACCTAAAAAATTCTCTCATGAATACTGACGCCAAAATCTAACAAAATATTAGTGATATAGAATCCAGAAAGATATAAAAGAATTATACCACAGTCAAGTGGGACTTATTCCAACTACATAAGATTAGTTCAAAAATCAGTATTCATATACTCTGGTTTCTCTTCAGATTGTATAAATCTTTCACCTTTTACAAAAATCAATATTTAATCAGTATAATTTACTATAGCCACAGGCTAAGGAAGAAAACTCAGATGATCATGTCAATTGATGCGGAAAAAGCATTTGACAAAATTCAGCACTCATGATAAAAACTCTCAGAAACTAGAAATAGAAGGGTATGTTTTCAACTTGGTAGGTAAAGAGCGTCTTTTTATTTTTATTTTTTTAAAGAGCATCTTTTTAAACATAGGAAATAGTTTTCTTAATGATGAAAGATGGAATGCTTCCCCCTAGAAAGGGAACAGGGAAGGATGTCCACTCACACCATTCTTATCTGACATACTGAAAGTTCTAGACTGAACAATAAGGAAAGAAAAGAAAAGGCATACAGATTGAAAAGAAATAAATGAAGCTGTCTGTATTTATAGATGATATGATTGTCTATGTAGAAAATTCCAAAGAATCTACCAAAAAATTCATAGAAATAATAATTGGGCTCAGGAAAGTCAAAGGATACCTGATCAACACACACACAAAAAAATAATTCCATTTCTATGTACTAATAAGGAACAATGAATGAGGAAGCTGAAATATAAAACACAATACTATTTATGATCACCCCAAAGAAAATAAAATATGGTATACACTTAACAAAATATGTACGGGATCTATATGCTGAAAATTCCAAAATGCTGATGAAAGAAAACAAAGAAGATCTAAATAAATGGACAGACACACATAGAGTGTTCATGGATTGGAACACTCAATATAGTAAAGATGTCAATTTTCCCTAAATTGATCTATAGGTTTAACACAATTCCTATAAAAATACCATCAAGGTTTTTGTAGATAAAGACAAGCTCATTACAAAATAATATGGAAAGGCAAATGACTCTGAATAGGTAAAAAAACAATTTTAAAGAAGAGTGTAGTGGGAGGAATCACTCTACCCAATGTTAAGGCTTAATATTTAGCTCTAGTAAGCAAGACTTTGGTATTCATAAAAGGATAGACACATAGAGTAGAACAAAATAGAGAACCCAGAAATAGCCCCATACAAATAGCCCAACACAAATATGCCCAACTCATTTTTACAAAGGGACAAAAGCAATTAGTGGAAGAAAGTCATTTTTAACAAATAAGCCATCAGACATCCATAGGAAAAATATGAACCTCGACCTTAATTTTTACATTTTATACAAAAATTAATTTAAAATGAATCATGGATTACATGTAAAATATGAAACTTTTAGAAGGAAATATATGAGAAAATTTGTGGAACTCAGGGCTGGGTGACACCAAAAGGATGCTATATAAGTGCAGGCATTGATAAGTTGCAGTTCACCAAAATTAAAAATTTTGGTCCGCAAAATCTACTAGGAGGATGAAAAAATGATCCACAGACTGGGAAAAACATTTGTAGACCATGTATCTGACAGAAAACGTATATCTAGAATATATTTTAAAATTCTCAAAGTTTAACAGTAAGAAGCAAATACAGTTAGAAAATGGGCACAAGACATGAACTGACACTTCACCAAAAAAAAAAAAGATACACAGATAGAAAACAAGCACATGAAAAGACATTCAACATCACTAGCTGTTAAGAAAATGCAATTTAAAATAGATATATCACTACACAACTATAAGAATGTCTAAAATAAAAATATAGTGACGATACCAAATGCCAGCAAAAACGTGGAGAAAGTGGATGTTTCTCATACATTGCTGGTGGGAATGTAAAATGATACAGATAGTCTGGAAAATTCTGGCAGTTTCTTATAACAGTAAATTTACACTTACTATCTAACCCAGAAATTGCACTCTTGGGCATTTGTCACACTGAAATGAAAATGTATGTTTACACACAAAAAAAATTCTACATAAATGTTCATAGCAGTTTTATTCTTAATAGGCAAAAGTTGGAAACAACCCCAGTGTCCTTCATTGGATGAATAAACTGTAGTATATCCATACTATAGCAATATTACTAATCAGCAATAAAAAGGAATGAACTATTGATATGTGCTTCCATCATAACTTGGGTGGATCTCAAGAAAATTCTGTTGAATGTAGAAAAGCCAATTTCAAAAAGTACGATTCCATTTACATAATATTCTTAAAATAATAAAATTACAGAGATGGAAAACATGTTAGGGGGTGCCAGGTGTTAGAGTAGGAGATGAAAGTAACTGTATTGGGTAGTAGAAAGAATCTTTGTGGTAGAGGAACAGTTAAATGTGGTGATTACCCAAATCTACACATGATGACATTGCATAGTACTATATACAAAGGCACAGAAACGAGTGCATGTATAACTGGTGAAAACTGAATAAAGTCTGTGGATTGTACCAAAGTCAATATCTTGGTTATGTAAGGATACTGCCTTTGGGGGAAATGGGGGACTGAAATGTATATGGGACTGCTCTGTAATATTTTTACAGAGCCTGTGAATCAATAATTATTTCAGATTAAGTATAATAAAATGAGGTAAGTCTGAAGGATTATGAATATTTTAGAACTCACATATTTGCATATTATAAAATAGAATTATATCTTTAATATGGAAAACATACAAAATGTAAAGAGCATACGCTTGTGTTTAGCCTAGAAATGTAAATGAAAATGACAATATGAGTTCATGGTAATTGCACATGATACATAGCCAAACCCAAATAGGTAAATGAAAAAGGGTTTTTTTTTTTTTTTACTTAAGCATCTGTATGAGTCAGGATTCTACCAGAGAAGCACACAAATAGGACATTATATCCGTATCTAGCTATATAATTTATTCATTCATTTATTGGAAGATATTGACTTACACAATTGTGAGGCTGGCTAAACAAATTCAAAATCTGTAGTACACACAATCAGAAAGGATAATCTCTTTAAGTCAATTGATCTGGAGCTTTAATGATATGAAAATATCTTCACAGCAACACGTAGATTAATGTTTGATTGATTAGCTGGGGGCTGTAGCTTAACCAAGTTGACACATCAAAAAGCCACACATCATAAATCATTTGTGCTTTCAACTAAGTGCATTCTGTTAATAGCCACACTGGCTTTATCATTATAGGTAATCCAAGCACAAAACGATTTAAATCAATAGTGGCTGACAAGTTTTCTACATGAAGGTCCACTTATAGAACTTTGGAGTTGTAAGGGGCCATGAAAAGCTTAGTTTGTATTTGAATACAGGCGAGGCACCTTCCCGAGACCCTCCGCCAAAGATCCTGGCGGCCTCAGAAGCGCGGAGGAACCCACCTGGAGTACTGCGCGGCGAGTGCGGGAGCACGAAGTGGGCGGAGCCTTGAGGCGCGCCGGTTATAGCGACGGCGCCCAGCCCGCCAGAAGAGCTCGCGGCTGGCGGACAGCGGTTAGCCCGTCGGGTAGGGCGAGCGCGGCCGGTGGTGGGAGTGGGGGTGCGGGAGAGTGAGGAAGGAAGGGGAAGAGGCGGAGCGTGGGAGCGCACAGTGTCAGGAATACAATAGTGCTCCGCGCTGCTTCAGCCGCTGCCGCGCTGCCGCCGCCCAACTGCCTGCCCGGCGCTGAGGCCTGACGGACCGGGCAAGCGAGGGCCGAGGGCGGGAGCTGGGGCGCAGGGGGCGGCCCCGGCGGATCCGGCGGCTGGGCGGGGGGCGGGGGAGGGGAGGAGATTAGGGGGCAGGTGCGAGGGAGGGGAACGAAGAAAGCGAGCAGTTCGGGGGGCGGTTACCACTCCTACCAGACTCGCTGGGCACTGCCGGACCCGACCGTGGAGCCCGGAGGGAGCCGCGACTGGCTGCGCGAAGGTAGGCGCCACTGAGGCCGGACGCGGCGCAAGCGGGCTGGGGGGCGGTGCGCCGGGTGGGCACGGGAGGGGCGGTTTCGGGGAGCTGGAGCCGGCAGCGTGGGGCGCAGCGTCCCGGCCCAACCTCGAGGCGCTCCGGCGCCTAGGGGCTGAGAGCGTGTGTTCGCTGAGGTAAAGTGGCCGGTTGTGGCCGGCGCGGGGGGCGGGAACGGGCGCCTGAGCTTCGCTGCCGCCACATTCGGGCAGGCGTGGAGCGCCATAACTGTTGCAGCGGTTCCCTCCGGTTCCTCCCCCCGACGCCCCCTCGTTCCCTATCCTCTGCCTGATCTCGGGGCTCACGGGGTCAAACCCGCGGTGGGAGGACCTGCTTTGCGGGCTGCCTGCGACCAGATGCTCTGGGAGCGGGAGCGCGCCCTGGCTATTTCGATGTTTAGGAGCAGGAAGAACTGAGTGTCGGGAGAGGGGGTCGGGTGGTGTGGGGAGCAGCGAGGCACCCGGTGAGCCCGGGCGCTCCGCAGGCTTGCGAACTTTTCCCTCCCCCTCACGTTATTGTTCGGGCGCTGCCGATCCGGGACTGCGGTCGGTCACTGAGCGCCAGGCGGTCCTAGGGGTGGGAAAAGCGGGAGGGCTTTGCGAGTCTTCTGGGGAAATTTTCCCACCGCTGGGCTCAGCAAAGTTAACTTTTCTTCAGCAATCGAGTTGGCTTTATTCCCTCCGTCATGGGGCAATCGATTAAAGGGAAAAAAAAAAGATAGCTTGCCTTTAGTCTTATTCTCTCGCTTTTCAGAACCACTGCTTCGAAGAAATCGGGCTTTAAATTGCAGAGGGCAACCTGCGTTTCTTATTTGGGAGGAGGGAAGGGGGGCGGGATCCTAAGTTAGTGACCATAATGGTGGTATGTGAAGGCATGTTAAAAGTTGGTATCATTCTGTAGCTCTGGGACATATGTGGCTTCTAGGCATTTGGCAAGAAACTTGTTTGGCCACTTTTCTGACTTTCTAAGTTGCAAGGAAATCGATGGCCTCAGATGTGCGCGAGATTTTTTTTGATGTGAGTTCCGTTTAACTGTGAAGCTGAGGAGGAGATGCCGGTGCCCCCCCCCCCACCCCCTTCCGCCGTCTGATTGTAGGAGAAATCAGAACCGTGTTTCCAGTGGCCTGGAGGGAAAAACGACCTCATTCCCTGTATTCAACCTGGTAAAGATAACTGTCTGCTTCTTTCTAACTCTAAAATAATTTAGGTAGAGACTGCACATCTTGGCTTACTTTAAGCAACCCAGAATCCACTTTTCCAGAGTAGTTCTCTGAAATACCTTCCCTGCAGCCACTTCTTAGCTTGGGGGGGAGGGATGTGTATGGGAAAGGAGTCAGTCGGCCTGAACAAAGCATTGTGTTTTTATTTATTTTAATAATTTCATAATATCTGTAAATAATGAGAATGTGAATCTCAGCCTCTGTACCCTTTGAATACTGTGGTTCTCATGCTTTTAGCACATTGTATAATTACTCTCCAGAGAAGTGGAAATAAATGTTTTATTCTTTTTAGTTTATCCTAGGAGTATTCTACTTTCATAACTTTTTTTATATTTAAAGTGAGCTCTGAGCTTAAATAATTGACTGCAAAAGGATGATACTTCTTTTCAAGGGGTGAAGGAATTGCATGAGATCTTTGGTAAGAGTTTCTCAGTTAGTGTGAACTACCATCATTACCACCTTTTCTTTAAGTATGCTCTTCTCTGCACTTTTGTTTTCTAGAAAAGAGCTCTTAACCTAATATTGCCTGGAAACAACAATTCTTTGTCCAGACAATATAGATCTAGTACTAGAACCCACAATTCGTGTCTACCTGTTTTCTGAGCCATATTGCTACTCCTTGGCCTTCTCAACTGTATGAGCCTATGAATCTTGGTTACAGGTAAGGGAAAGTGAAGAAGGGCCTCCCATTCCTTCCTGAAGTATTTGTAATCGACTGGGAGTGACTTGCAAGCAGCTTAGGGGTACCTGTGACCCACCATATGGCCTGTAGATGAGGTTCTCAGGAACAGGACAAGTGATGGTACAGGGCTCTCAGACTTGAAACATATGTGTTAACAACATTTAAAGAACAAAGCATGTTGAAGGCTTGTAGGTTGGATATGATCTTTTGATAATGCTTGTCTTTTACCTCCCTGGTGTTCCAACAGCCATAGCAACCCATTTCTCCCCTAAGCTACACAAAGCCTTTCTTTTTCCTACTACTTTGATGTCTGGCTGGAACTAGGCAAGTATCTGGGGGGAACTTGAGGAAGCAGGAGGTATTCATGAAGATATGTCATTACAGAGGTTCTTATAAGTCTTGATCAGGGACAGAGGTTGAATATTATCTTAGGACATAATGCACCTACCTCTTGTGGAGCTTACACAAAACAGGAGCTGAGGAAGGTAGACATCATATGCTGGCTTACATATGACCTTTACTTACTTCTCCTTATAGTTAGGAGGTGGGTGTTAGGTGACACTAATCTGGCAGTCTCCTAAAATGGCTAACGTGGGGACACTTGAGTGGTTTACAAGTTTCTGCCTATTGTGTTCCAGTTACAATGGCTGGGAAAGCTGAAGCATTTTGGTTTGTGGGGTGGGTAGGGTCTAGGATGAATGGATAGAAGTAGTGAATGAATAAAAGTGTGCTAGTAAGTGGTCATTACAGACCAAGTAACTACTCCTTTGAGTTTTCTGTTTTCTGGATTGTTTGTGACTCCCTATGGTTATTTTTGTCTCCTCCCTATAGGTTTCTCCATAGACAATAGCAGCAAAGCTCTTACCATCAGAACTGTCTCAGTGCTCTCTTAGGGGACAGCAAGAAAAAAGGGTCCTGGGGAGAATTTTCCTGACCCCATAGCTAAGTTTGGGAAAAGGAAAGTAAGAACTCAGAGGGCAGCCAACTGAAGAAAGTAGGGGACTTAGTGTGGGGAAATAGTACTGGGGCTTTGACCAATAGGAGGTACCAAAGCATTTATTAATGCACTTCAAGCAGTAAATAATTTAATCTCTTGTCACAACCCAGAAACCATGGCTGAGGCCTGCTACCCAAGGAGCTCCTTGTCCCTTGATATCAGCTGATAGGCAGGGAAACTCAAGTCTAGAGTGTGGTTTTTGGGAATAGTTGGCAAGAGAATTTGGAACCAACAAAGCCAATACAATAGGCCTTGTGTGATAGAATCTCCTGGGAAATAGGTTTTTTTTTATTTTAAAAACTTACTTTTGTGATTATAATTATAAAAAGTTGCAAGAATAGTACAAAGAACTCCTATATTCCTTTTACCCAAGGTTGCCAATTATTAACGGTTTGTTCCCATTTGCTTTTATCATCTGCCCTTCCTGTTTCTTTTTATGAACAATTCAAGAGTAACCATTGAGAGACTGGTATTTGTCAAGGACATCCTGTCATGAAGAGTAGCTCACTTGCAGCCATGGGGTACAGCAGAACATTGATGGTGATGTAGGACCCCAGAGATGGAGTGAAGTCTACATACAGCCATGAAACACACATTTGTAAATCACCTGGAATCTCTGGTGCTAGATATAGAAATCATTATCAGTTGTAAAATGGTTAAGATAAACTCTTTTGTTATCATTCATGTCGTTTGTTTCTAACTATGCCAGATTTAAATATTGTTATGAAAATACACTCTACCACCCCCTCAACTTTGCAGCCATATATATTCTCCAACATTTTAAATTCAGCCAGCAAACATATATTGCATGCCTCCTATTTGCTGTGGGCATAAAGAGGTGAAAGATATTCATCCCCTTAAGAGCTCAACATCCAGTGGAAAGGAAATAAGGAAAACTACCATCACAGTCAGGGAAAAGAGTGTTCTACTGAAGGAGTTTACAGGGGATGATTGGAACTCCAGGCCCGTTAAGGATCTGAAGAGTAGATACCTGGGAGTTGTTTGGGATGTATGTGAATGTGAAGATCCATCTTCTCTGAGATTTGCTACTCTTAGGTGACAAAGTTCATGAGTTAGGGAAGCCTTTGGTGTCAGTGCACCCAGCACAGGCTATGGAGTGAGGCCAATTTGGATTATAATCTACCACTTGATCTTGGCCTCAGTTTCTGCATCTGCCAAACCACATCTCTGAGGTAATAATTAATTGAGATAACAATTGCTCTGTAAACATTCATTTCATCTTCCTCTCCAAAAATATAGTATGTGGGGAAATAGCATGAAAGGTATTAGGTAGTAAGGTGTAATGGGAGGGTTCTATTTTTTTCTGCAAATAAATAATCACTAATTGTACTAAGTGCCATGATGGAGATTACTTTATATGAGATAACAATGACAGCAGTGATGACTTGTTGACCATTTCCTGAGTGCTGAGCACTGTGCCAAATGCCTAACTTAGGATATCTCTCTGAGGTGTGAGGCTCAAAGAGGAGAAGCAATGGTAACTTCCCCAGGTTACACAGCAAGTAAGAGAAAGAATGGTTCTGTGAAGGAGACCAGCAAGGTGCCCTGGGCCCTGAAGGATGAGCAGGAATAAGCAAGGTACAAGCCAGAGAGAATGGATTGCCAGTAAGAAGGAACATCAGGTGTTGTGAGGGCACTGAGGTGGGAGAGAGATGTGGAAAGGATACTCAAGAGGTTTGGCTAGGACCCGGGGAAAGAGAGATGAAGTAGGCTGGGGAAGATTTACAGGGCCTTATGGGACCTTATTAAGGAGCTTGTGTTTTATTCCAAGGGCAATGGAAAGCTGCTGGAAGGTGTTTTTCACTTTTTCTTAAAGAGAGAGAGAGAGGGAGAGGGAGAGGGAGGGAGAGAGAGAGAGAGAGAGAGAGAGAGAGACAGGGAGAGGGAGGGAGGGAGGGAAGGGGAGAGGGAGGGAGGGAGGGAGTGTGTGTGTGTGTGTGTTTAATTCAGAAAAGCATCTAGTGAGACCTAAACAAAAGTGGTTTAATAAAGTCATTTCCACTTCAGTGTCCCACTTTGTGATCTAATACAGGCAGTGTTTCTAACCCAGGTATATAGATCTTAAACAGTTTTTACTTCCCATCATTAACATAGCTAAAAAGAGTTGCCACATTGCTAGAAGCTAGTCCTGAAGACTGCTTCTAGAAGGAGGTTTAACTAGTCTCATATATCTGATACTTTTTAGGCTGCATTAAGGAACTCTTTCAGCTTTCACCAGGCCTTGTCAAATGGGGTAAAAATGTAGAATTGGGAGAAAAATTCCTGGAAACCCGAGTTGTTGTTCAGTGTTACAAATGGAACTGTTGAGTATAAGACTTTGATTTAAATATATCACGGTAAAGATGGTTCAGTGACTAAATGGAAATTTTTTATGTTTTTTGTTTTTTTTGGTATGTGCCATCTGTGATGGCAGACAGCACATTTGTGAGACTCTGGGAAGACTTAGGCATTTTTCAATACTTACATATTTATTTATTCTAATCTAGGTACTGGAGGTTTTTCTGTTTGAAACTATTTCTTATATGCAAACTAAACTTCATGGGGAAAACTATTGTGCTGTTCCCCTTTCCATGTGTATCAGGTGACAAACATATTTACTCTGAAATAGCTTGTGTCAGTTAGGTTTGGGTGCAGGTGATCTGGTGGTTAGCAGACTGGTTGATCTAGGAGAACCTAAGCTAGGGTGGCTCATCTCCACTCCAAATGGTCTCTCCTCCAGCTGACTAGTCTGGACTTCCTAACATGGTGGTCTCAAAGATACAAACAGCAGCAAGCGAGAGCAAGCATCAGTGCCAAAGCAGTTCTCAAGTGTCTTCTTGTGTCACATCTGATATTGTTCTATCAGCCAAAGCATAGGTGTGCCTCCATGGTCAAACCCAGAGTCATTATGGGAGGGGACCATCCAAAGATGTGGATATGAGGAGATACGAAAAATTGGGGGGGGCATTACTGTAGTAATGCATAATAATTATTAATGAATGTAACCTCTTTTTCTGTGATAAATCTAAATGTAGTGTGTTCTTAAGACTAAATAATGATTGTGTTACCTGCCTTCTGTCTACTCTTTTAGTAAGTATGGAGCTGAGTGATGGTTTTTCCATGAGGAAACCAAAGGGAGGCAATGTGGCTCTGGACGTAGATATTCTTGTAAGTGGCTTGATTGCTCACTGATCTCGTGTGGCTGTTATGAAAGGAGCCCCACCCCTGGGTTTCCTCAATCTCCTGCTCAAGCTTTTTTTTTTCTTTCAATTTATTTTATATTGGTTTCAGGTATACAACTTAGTGGTTAGACAATCATATACTTTATGTTCACCTCAGTATTTCCAGTACCCCAAATGGCACCATAGTTACTGCAATACTACAGGCTATATTCTCTATGCTTTTCTTATGTCCCCATGACTATTTTGTAACTACCAATTTGTGCTTCTTAATCCCTTCATGTTTTTCACCCAGTCCCTGAACACTCCTCCCCTTTGGCAACCACCAGTTCACTTTGTGTCTGTGAGTCTGTTTCAATTTTGTTTTTTCATTCATTCTGTTCTTTAGATTCCACATATAAATTAAATCATGTGGTATTTGTCTTTCTCTGACTGTTCAAGTTTTATCACAAAAATTGTAGTGTACTAGGCTATACTAGAGTTTGTAGTCAAGACAGTTAATTGGGAATCCATCACTACCTAAAAAATGAGGGAAACTTTTGCAGCTTTTCCTCATAACCTTTATTATGTGATTTATAGTTTTTACCTAAGAGAAGAAATCCTTATGTGGGCATTGTAACAAGAACAAAGGATTCTCTGTAGATGTTTTATTTTATCAAGATTTAAAAATCTCCCTGTGATTGCAGGGAAGTATCCAATACTGTGCTATGAAGTGAGTGGCCAGCAGCCAGCAATTTGGCCTTGTGATTGTGAAGATTTCGGAAGTAACACCTTTCACATAACTGGAATAGCTTTTATAACCAGCTTGTGGCCTGAAATGTGTTGCATGAAAATGCAACTGGATCCTAGCAAGTATGTGTGGGAAACTTAAGAGTGTACATTCTAAGGCTCACATTGTACATCTTACAGAGTGTACATTGCTCCAGAAAATTGCCTGGTGATAGAATCTCAGCTTCCTTTCTTTTCACCTAGGATAAAAGTTAAAAATGAAAAATCCCTGCCATTTTTAAAGTCAGTGACTTGGAACTATATAAAAATGAAATCAAAATTATAAATGTACATATCATTTGACCCAGCAAACACTTACAGGAATTTATTCAACAAATATTGGCATATTACCTGGAGTATTGATTGCTTATAATAGCAAAAGATCGGTAATATCCAAAGTATCAATCAAGACTTGATTGTACATTAGAATATTACACTGATATTGTATGATCTCCAAGATCTATAAAATGAAAAAAAGCAAGAAACAGAACAGTGTGTATTATATGCTACCATTTGTGTAAAGTAGATGAGCAATAATACATGCAAGCACATTTTTGCATACATAGACATAAAATATTTCTGGAGGCATATTCAAGACACTAATAATTTGAGGTCATACATGGCCAGGGGTAGAGGGATGGAGGGAGACTTTTCACTGCATATAATTTTGTATATACTTTTTGAATTTTAAACCATGTGCATATACTACCCTATTTTTAAAATTAAATACATTGACTTAAAGAGAGATAGTGTATGGTGATGGTGATGTGAACTTCCATAGACTCCCACCTAAGTTGACCTTGCCAGAGTTATCACATGCTTGCGTTCTCTCTCTCTAGAGAAATGTAGATATATAGATATATCCTGTCAGTTTTGTTTCCTAGAAGTGCCTCAGAATAGTGTACTTCTGAAATTTTAACTATAGTCCTGCCTTTTCCAAAATGTCATGTGAGCGGACTCATACAATGTGTACTTTTTTTGGTCTGGCTTCTTTTCAGTGATCCCCAACCTTTTTGGCACCGAGTTTCATGGAAGACAATTTTTCTACAGATGGGGTGGGTGGTGGGGTGGAGGGACAAGAGGCAGAGCTCGTAGTGCCACTGCTGTCCACAGGTGGGGAGGAGGGAGGTTGAGGACCCCTGTTTTACTTGACTCATTCATATTATATGAATTAATAGCCTGTTCTTTTATCATTGACTAACATTCCATTATATGGATGTAGCACCATTTGTTCAATTCACTGGTTGAAGGACAATTTGGCTGCTTCTAGTTCTTGGCAATTATGAATAAAGCTGCAGTTAACATTAACATACAAGTTTTTGTGTAAATGTAAGTTTTCACTTCATTTGGGTAAGTACCTAGGAGTGAGATTGCTGAGTTTTTATAAGAAGCAGCCAAACTTTCTTCCAAATGCAGTTGTACCATTTTGTGTTCCCACCAGTCATGAATGTGAGCTGTGCATTAGGGTTCATTTTCCTGCATATGCTAGTCCTGTAGCTCAAGAATCACTTGTTGAGAAGACTATCTTTCTCCATTGAATTGTTTTTGCACCTGTGTCAAAAATGTGACTGTGCTTGTGTGGGTCTATTCCTAGGCTCTCTGTTATGTTGCATTGATCTATGTGTCTATCATTTTGCCATTATCACAAAGTCTTGATTAGTGGAGCTTTATAGTAAGTTTTGAAATCAGGTAATATGAGTGCTCTTACTTTTTTCTTTTTTAACAGAATTGTAGTGGTGAAAGAAAACATGCTTAACTTGTTCCAATCTTGGAAGGCATTCTCTCTCTCATCATTAAGTATGATGTTAGCTGTAGGTTTTTAAAAATATATACTCTTTTGTGCTGAAAAGAGTAAACATAGTAGACCTGAGGCTGTTTGCTGTCTTTAGGAGGCCTGCTTGCAAGATTGGCCCTTGGTTAATTAACATTTTGAAAATAAAATATTCTACCTTAATTTATTCTTTTTCTAATGCTTATGCTAATCCAAGTTCTCACCTTAATCATAATGTTTCTACCTAAAGAATTTTCCTTTAACATTTTTTTTTATTTCTAGCTCTGCTGGCAATAATTTTGTTTTGTTTTGTTTGAGAAAGTCTTCATTTTTTCTTCACTTTTGAAGGATATTTTCATGGGATATGGAATTGAGTTGACAATTATTTTCCCTCTTTCAACATATAACTCCACTGTTGCTTTGTTTATGTGGTTTTTTGATAAGTCTGCTGTAATTCTTACCCATGTTCCTCTGTAGTTAACATGTCTCTTTTCCTATGGATGCCTTCAAAGTCTGTCTTTGCCTTGGTGTGGCTTTTTAAATTTCTTTTCTGTTTATCCTGGTGGTGTTCTCTGAGTTTCTTGTATCTATAGTTTGTTGTCTATCAAGAATTTTGGAAAGGTACTCAGCCATTATTTCTTCAAATAATTCTTGTATCCTATTTCCCCCCTTCTCCTTCTGGGATTCTAATTACAAGTATGCTAGGCTGTTTAATATTGGCCCAGTTTTTGTATGCAATGTTCTGTTTTTTCACTCTTTCATCTCTTTTTGTTTTAATTTAATATTTTTAAATATTTTACTTATTTTTAGAGAGAGGGGAAGGGAGGGAGAAAAAAGGGCGATGAAACATCAATGTGTGATTGCCTCTCTTATACACCGTGTACTAGGGACTGGCCTGCAACCCAGGCATGTGCCCTGACTGGGAATCAAACCAGCAATGCTTTGGTTCACAGACCTGCACTCAGTCCACTGAGCTACACCAGCCAGCGTCTGTTTTAATATATTATTGACCTGATCAATAATCTTGACATTCATTCTCACTGATTCTTTCTTTGGCTATGTCAAGTCTGCTGTTTAGCATGTTTTTTTCCCTGTGTTTTTTTTTTAACTTCCAGCATTTCCAGTTGATTCCTTCTTATAGTTTCTGTTTCTCTGAAATTGTTCATTTGTTTTGCATTTATCTCCTTTTTCCACTAGAGTCTTTACATATTAATCATAATTTTAATTTTCATTTCTGATAGCCCCAGCATCTGTGTCATACTGAGTCTGGATCTGATGATTGCTTTGTCACTTGGAATATTACCTTGCCTTTCATTATGCCTCATAAATATGTTGAAAACTGAATGTGGGAAGGAAAAACTGAGGTAAATAATTGATATTTTTTAGAAGAACACAGGCTTTCTTTCTACTAGGCCTTTAGTGTGGGTACTTGAGTTAATCTAGGCGGGGGGAGTTGGGTTGTATTTGATGTTTGTTTTTGCTAGGGGCACCAGAGATTTCTGATTCCTCTAGTGATACCTTTTTATGCCTCCTACTTGGCTTTGGGTTTTTCCTTTGTGCTGTTTCCCAAGAGTTGTCCCTTACAGCCCTCCCAGTTGTATTCCACTGTTACTAACCATGTAGCTGATATGCCAGGTGGTGGTTGGTGGGGGAGTAAGGAGTTCTCTGATGATTTGATTAAGCCTAAAACTTAGGCAGGTACTAGAACCTGGGTCTTGAGTGTGTCCTTTATAAGATCTCCTGCCCCTCCTCCAGGAGTGAGCTTCTTTTCCTTTTTGGCCTGTTCCTTTTCCCCTGCTGCAGTGAAGACACCAGTGTCTTCAAACCATGGGTTTTAAGCCCTTCCCCCTTCAGCTTAAGGCTTTTGTTCTGTACTGGAGATAAAGGAAAGGGGCCTGGGTGAATTTCACAATGGGTGCTGTTTTTCTCAGCCAACCAGCATAATGATGAAAGGCTTTCTCTGGGATTTTTCCCAACCTCCCTGTAAGAATCTAGTGGGGTTCCTGTAGGAAAAAAATTGTAAGAAGATGAAAATACCTGCCCTCACCCATGTGCAGCCCAGGAACTTTGTACTGTTATGACATCCTATACTTTGGCTTTCAGTAATTTATCAGAATTTCTAGTTTAATCTTCCTACCAGTCTATTTGCTCAGACAATGTGTGCAGGCACCTGGTTGTTCAGATATGGAGATGGTGGTTTGCCCTGTAACCTTGCTTCTCAGATAGGTCAAAGAGTTTGTCTAGCTTTTTTCTTGGAAGGGTTTCCCAGTGCTTCACATATCAGAGCTGAAACCTGAGTCCTAATATAAATTCTAATCTACATGAATGTTTAATGCAGTGCAAAGCACATAAAACTCAGTACAAGTTGTTTTTTTCTCACCCTTTTGAATATTGGCCAGGGAGGCAGGGATAATTGATTCTGGTTTGGGTCCTACCTATTTTAGCCTTTAAAATCTTACCTGGCTGGTGTAGCTTGGGATTGAGTGTGGGCTTGGTGGCGAACCAAAAGGTCGCCGGTTTGATTCTCAGTCAAGGCACATGCCTGGGTTGTGGGCCAGGTCCCCAGTGGGGGCTCCATGAGAGGCAACCACACATTGATATTTCTCTCCCTCTCTATCTCCCTCCCTTCCTCTCTCTCTAAAAATAAATAAATAAATATAATCTTTTTAAAATATCTTGTACACCACTGGTGGTATGTTATGTTTGCCTTGCTCACTTCCAAAATTTTATTTATGCCTTTGTAATTACTGAGCACATTGTTAGCACTCAGTATTAATTTGCCTCATTCAAAATTAGAATATGATTTAGACTTTCTAGATTATAGGTTTTGTTAGTAACCATGTGTTCGTCACTTTTATTCCTCACATTTCCAGATGTGATTCAGTTTAGCAAATATTCGTTGAGTGCCCATTGTACTGTGTGAGGCACTAGGTATTGAGTAGAATACAAGCCTAACCTCGTAATAGAGTAACCAAGGGGCTCCCAAAGACAATGGAAGCCCTGTGGATGGAAGGATATTGCAACTTGGGAAATATCTTCATTTCAACCTCAAAGGATCTTTTAAATTATATTTTAAATTATATTTTTAATTATACTAGAGATACATGAATGTGTTCTAGTAAAAATTGAAAAGTTGTAGAAAAGAACCATGGTTGTCTGTGTCATTCCTATGAAATCCTTGTTCCATTGCATTCTTAATCCCAGGATTAATTCTGATTACTTATTTTTTGTTTACTATGCAAATTGCTATATCAAATATCATGCCATCTGATAGTTTGCCAAAATACTTTTATTTTTCAGAGGATAAGCACCCAAATTCATTTAACTTTTAAGGATTATTTATTTGTGTATTTATTTTCTCATTAAACTTTTGTTTTAATGGGTCTCAAAATTCTGTGATAGATTTTTGATCAAGTTGTTTCTATTAAAATGTACTAGTTTTATGCCCTGACCAGTGTGGCTCAGTTGGTTGGGTGCGGTCCTATAAAGCAAAACGTCACCAGTTCAATTGGGGGTACATGCCTAGGTTGTGGGCTTGGTACCTGGTCAGTGTGCATGTGAGAAGCAGTTGATCAATGTTTCTCTCTCACATCGATGTTTCTCTCCCACTTTCTCCCTCCCTTCCCTTCTCTCTTTAAAAAAAACTATTTTTAAAAAGTACTGGTTTTGAAAACTAAAAACTTAAAGACTGTCACACACACACAAAAAAATCAAATGGTCTAAAAACATTCTCTTTTCTTTCTGAAGGCTTTATACTGCATGATAGCCATTAACCAGTCTTTTACTGTTAAACTTAAATGGCCAGTTGAGAGAAAAAGCTCTGAGACCATTCTTCCACCACTGATTAAGACTAGGGTGGTGATATTGGGAGTAATATTCATTTAGCCTTCTGAGCTTGCTGGGAAGGATTGATGACTTTGCCAGCTCCAGCTGCCTTCTTGTCCACTGCTTTGATGTCACCCACAGCAAATGTCTATATCATATCACAAATAGCAAAACAGCCCAGAGGAGGATAGTCAGAGAAACTCTCAACACGCATGGGCTTGCCAGGAACCATATTAATGATGGCAGCATCGCCAGATTTTGGAAATTTCAGGCTCTCTTCCAACTTTTTCGCAGAATGACAATGTCTTCTCCTTTACCTCAGAAAATTTGCAAGCAATGTGAGCTATATGACAATCCAACACAGGTGCATATCAGGCACTCATTTGACCTCAGTGGTTCAGGATAATCACCTGAGCCAGGAAGCCAGCTGCTTCCATTGGTGGGTCATTATTACTGTCACCAGCCACATTGCCATGACAATCATTTTTTGATAGACACATTCTTGACATTAAAGCCCACATTGTCTCCAGGAAGAGCTTCATTCAAAACCTCATGGTGCATTTCAACATCCTTCAGTTGTAGCATTGACTGGAACAAAGGTGACCACTGTGCAGGGTTTGAGAACACCAGTCCCCACTTAACCCACAAAGACAGTACCAATACCACCAATTTTGCAGAAGTCCTGGAGGGGCAGATGCAGGGCTCGTCAGTTAGAGGAGTTGGTGACAGGATGCAATCCAGAGCTTCAAGCATGTGGTTCCACTGACATTGCCATCCTTATGGGTGACTGTTAATCTCTTGAACCAAAGCATGTTAGCACATGGCCCCAGCCTGTTGTCAACATTCCAACCAGAAATTGGCACAAATGCTGCTCTGTCAAGGTTGTAGCCAATTTTCTTAATGTAGGTGCTGACTTTCTTAATGATTTCCTCATATCTCTTGTGGCTGTAGGGCGGTTCAGTGGTGTGTAAGCTAGAAGGGTATGCTCACAGGTCTTCTCATTCTTGAAGATACCCACTTCAAATTCAGCAACACCAGCAGCAACAATCAGGACAGCACAGTCAGCCTGAGATGTGCCTATAATCATGGTTTTGATAAAGTTTCTGTGTCCTGGGGCACCAATGATTGTCACATAATCCTTGTTGGTCTCTATTTTCCACAGGGAGATTCCAGTGGTGATACCATGCTAATATTCACCTTTCAGTCTATTGAAGACCCAGGCATATTTGAAGGAGCCCTTTCCCATTTCAGGAGCCTCCTTCTCAAAAATTTTAGTGGTTCTTTTGTCAATCTCACCAGTAGTGGTAGACTTGGCCGAATCTACACGTTCAATGATGATGTTGATATGAGTCTTTTCCTTTCCCATTTTGACTTAGATTTAGTGGTGGTTTTCATAACACCTGTGTTCTGGCAGCAAGCTCATTGTGGAAAAGGGTAAGGAGTATTTTTTTTGAAGAGAGAACTGTTGGCCCTGGCCGGTGTGGCTCAGTTGGAGCATCGTCTCATAGCCAGAAGGTTCTTTCTCCCATTGATGTTTCTCTTTCTCCCTTCTCTTTCTCTAAAAGCAATGAAAAACTGTCCTCAGGTGAGGATAAAAAAAGAGATAACTGTCATCATTGAGTTTGGGTATATAGCCTGATAATGGCTTTTGCTTCACATTATAGTGGAAATTATAGTATAATTTTTAAATCTGAAAACTATTGTTAGTAGTAGGTAGAACTACAAAAGTCTACTATAACTGGAAAATACAGAAATTAATACTGAAAAGAAGATGAAATATTGCCTCTTTTTAAAATTATTATACAGTAAAATTGACTGTTGGAGGATGTATATAGTTTTGTGGATTTTGACACATTTATAGGTCAGTGTAACCACCATCATAGTTGTAGTACAAAACACTTTTATCACCCCAATAAAACTCCTTTGTGCTACCTCTAGTCACATTCTCCACCCCACCCCCCCGCAGAACCTTGGCAGTCACTGATCTGTGCTCCATAAGTATAGTTTTGTTACTTTGTGGATGTCACATAAGTGGAGTCAGACTGTATAATCTTTTGAGTCTTCTTTTTTTTCCACTCAGCATAATGGTTTTGAAAGTCATCCAAGTAGTGTATATCAATAGTTTGTACCCTTTTTATTGTTGAGTTGTATTCCATTGTATAAATGTACCACATTTGGGTTGTTATCAGTTTTTGTTAATTATAAATAGAGCTGCTATAAAAATTTACATGATAGTATACATAAATTTGCATCCCTAGAGTAAAAACCTGAGAGTGAGATTGCTAGAATTATATACTAGCACTTATGGTAAAACTAGTTAGCTAGAGTTTGAATGCTAGAATGGATAGAGTGGCAGAGACCCAAGTCGCTTGCATCCTGCTTTTGCTTCTTACTTGCCATGCAACCCTGAGTGAGTTTAACCTCTTTGGCCTCAGTTTCCTCATTTGTAGAATGAAGTTAATAATACTAATCACTGGGTTTGTTGTGTCAAGTTAATATATTAAGGATGAAATGCTGGGCAATCTGTAGAATACCAAATATATTATTATCTCATGTTTAATAGAACCCTTTTCTTGTCAGAAACATTTGCCTTTGATTAATTAAAATGGAGAAATTAAGTGATCCATAATATGTTGTGTTTGGTAGGCAAGCCTTCAAAGCGTGCTGTCCATGGGGGAAATCTCAGTTGTCCTCGGATGAAAAAGTTTAGGGACGTAGATGTATGGGAGTCCTATATAACATCTAAAGATTGGACCAGATTTCCAATTTTGATGGTTTTACTTGCCATCCCAATGTTAAAGAATCATGTTTACCAAAAGTTAATATATTGCTATCTTGTATAAACAAACTGCAAAAAGTAGCTCAGAATCAACTAACACTCATTGAGTGCTTGCTCCATACCAAGCGCCAGGCTTGGCACTCCTCAAGTGTGGTAGCCTGAGTACCTTACCCCAAAGAAAGTAATTTGGATATCACTCAATATTATTTTTATACTTTTAAAAAGCTAACTGTTAAGGACACTTGATGAGGCATGATTTTTTGGAGCTCCCATAATGTGAACCATCTGCAATTTCTCAGATCCTACAATATCTTAAAACACATCTTTTTACAGGAAACTTTCCCCAGTATTGAGGAAAGAATTGCAGAAGTTTGGTATGACCACTCAAATCTCTCCCTGGAGTACTATGTCATTAGAAAATGCAATGAAGGCCCCTTGCTTGCATAACTGCTGTATAATATGGTCTACCTCAGTCTGAGCAATTATCAAGGGATGTATTTTCCCCTGGAGAATGTCTGCTTATCCTATGAGTTATGCACAAAGGGCTATCTATTCACTTACTAGACAATAGATGAAACACAGTATGTTGGAAAGAGGAACCTAAATGTCTGTTAGTTCAATTGTTTTGTAATGTTTTCCCATGACACAATCCATCAACTGAGGACAATTCTTCACCTGGGATTCCAAGGGAAACTGGGTGGAACAAGAAGTCTTGAGCACACAATCTGGTATGTCATCTCTGAACTGTTTCCTTACTGCCTTATCTCCCCCGCGTACCACCAACATTCCAACACTCAGATTTACCTGGAGCCTTTCCTGACAATTGGAACATCCTTCTTTTGCTCTGCTAATCCTACCCGAATCAATTCTTGCAAATCCTTGCAAATTCTAGCTCAGTAAGAGTCTCCTCTCCTCCCAGACCTCCACTCATTTGGATTCCATTCCCTACTCCATATGCCCTCATTAAGTCCTGTCTTTTCCAGTCAACTTTGGCACCTACTGCCATACTTCCTCACTCTGTGACCAATTTTGTATACACATGGCCTGAAGGTTTACAACTAGACTGCCACTCCTGATTAATAAGGAACTCTCAAATCACCCTATCTCCCACAAATACCTGAAAGAATTGCTGCCTGATATTTAATTAACTAAACATCAATTCTGATTTTGTGTTTAAAAATAACATGACATGTTCTAATGGCCAAATAAGTCCTGTGGAAAGTCATAGTTTGGAAAGGAAATATGCATTTTTCATACTATCAAAAGAAAACTGATATTTTGCCATGCTGCTGCTGTGAAGTGTGACTATGCAGTCTGCCGGAGCAGAGCGTGGCATCACAGTGTAGATTACAGTCAAAGCTGCAGGCAGATTTTCCCTGGCTCCATCATGGTTTCTAGCCTTCCCCATTAGTCCTTGCCCACTTAAATGTTAAAGAGCACTAGGAATTTTTTTTTTCAAATACAGACAAACTTTGACTATAAACAGTTGTATCCTATATGTCTCATGAAATTCCCATCTTATACAAGGGGTGTGTGTGTGTGTGCACGTGGGCAAGGGGGGGAGCCTAAATTGAGCTCTGTGTAGGATAACCAATTTAAATCCAGAATAAACATTTTTTGTACTTCTAAATAAACCTATCTGTAAAAGCATCAATTATGTCCTTTAGAAAAATCCATATAGTCACTTGCCTTTAGGGAAACTATCTCTAGGCTGCTTTCTTACAATGATCTGTGTGCAACTACAAGTCAGGTCCAGCTCAACTTCCTTTCAGACTGTTGTCCATGACGACACAGGCTCTAAAGGCCTCTTTTGTATACCACCATCTCCACTCCTACTACTAGGCCACCACTGACCCCTATGCACTCACTATATAGTAATTGGTATCTGTACCCTTGAGAACCTAGCAATTAATGTCCCCTACACCCAATCATAACCTTTCTCACCATTCTTACCTTTTACTTCCCAAATCCTCTTTTCTATCCACTCCACACAAGTGTGCATTCACAGCAGTCTAAACATAATAAGCCATCCTGCTGCTCTGTCTGTACTTCCTCTGCCTGAAGTTCTCCACATTCCCCTGGGTTGTTGCATCCTGCACGTTCGCCAGGACTCACTCCTGAAAAAGTTGGGTTTTTTTTTTTTTTTCACCTCAGTGGTTCGTTCCATCTGTGAAGGCCCACAAGTCTAAATATGCTCATCACTCATTTTTCCCAAATAGGATGGTGTGATGGAGTGCTTGATGGCCACAAAGTCCTTTCATCTCTGTATGTACAATATATCCCTTTAACAGTGTGACTTAGCAACTCTTCCTGTCAAGAGGTAGAGTCTCTCTATTCCTTTAATTTGGGCTGTACTTATAACTTTCTTTAGCCAATAAAATGCAGCGTTAGTAACTCTGGGTGACTTCTGAGCCTAGATCTTAAGAAGTCTTGTAGCTTTCTTCTTGTTCCCTGGGAACTCTGAAGCACCCATGGGAAGAAGCCCCAGCTAGCCTGCTGGAGGAAGAGAGATGATATGGAGAGAGAGACCAGTCAACAGCCAATCATCAGACATGTGAATGAGGCCATCTTAAAATATTCAGCCCCAGTCACATTCCCAGATGACTTTGTAACCGCATAAAGGACTGTAGGAAAGACTAGGAGAACTGCTGAGCTCATTCTAGCTCAAATTGATGACCCACAGAATTGAGCAAATAAAATTATTGCTATTTATAAATAAATATGTATTGGTTAATTGACATTTTAAAAAACAGTGATACTTGGAACTGTTCCGTATCTTCTTTGTGGTGGTAATTATATTCACACACATCCATCAGAACTTGAATTGTACATTAAAAGGTAAACATACTGTGTATACATTTTTAAATTAAGGTATGATTTGGAGAAATTTTGCTAAAATCCATTTATTTGATAAATGGCTAAAAGTATAGGTAGCATGTTACTGTGGGAAAAGAAATTTGACCCTTTGAAAACAAATTTGCACATAATTGGCCCTCAGTAATGCTAATTTCCTTTCTCCATAATCATCTGTTAAGGCTGCTGAAGAAAGCATTTATGCCCTAGGACAGGGGTGTCAAACTCATTTTCACCAGGGGTCACATCAGCCTTGCGATTGCCTTCAAAGGGCTGAAATAATTTTAGGACTGTGTAAAGGTAACTACTCCTTAACTGTTAAGGAGTTGAAATTACATTCAGCCCTTTGAAGGCAACCATGAGGCTGATGTGGCCCCTGGTGAAAATGAGTTTGACACCCTTGCCCTAGGAGATGGCTGGATCTCAGATGATTTCTAAGATGCTATGATTGGTGTGAAAGGTAAATGTTTTAGAATGCTTGTGTAAAGTAAAATATATAAGTGCTACCACGCTATTCTAAAGGCTGGCCCCCTAGAACCTTCATTTTACTTCCAAGGACTTAGACTTAGGCATAAATAAGCCACTAACCCTCTTATTAATAGAAATTATTTAAAACTTTAATGCAAGGCCCTGGCTGGCATAGCTCAGTGGATTGAGTGTGGGCTGCGAACCAAAGCATCGCAGGTTTGATTCCCAGTCAGGGCACATGCCTGGGTTGCAGGCCACGGCCCCCAGCAACCGCACATTGATGTTTCTCTCTCTCTCTTTCTCCCTCCCTTTCCCCTCTAAAAATAAATAAATAAAAATCTTTAAAAAAACTTTAATGCAAAAGGATGATCAAATGTCCTTTCATTGTCATTGACTGAGAAGCCCACCCAAGGGTTATTTAGTTACCTAGGGGATTGAGTCTTTGCTTGGCTCAGTATTTACTAATGATTAGGGACCAGACTTATTTATTTATTTGTTTGTTTATATTGTTGACATTATTACAGCTATCCTCATTTTCTCCCCCTTGCCCGCCTCCACCCATTTCTCGCCCTCCCCCTTCCCTCTGGCCATCACCACTTTGTTGTCTGTGTCTATGAGTTATGCATGTATGTTCTTTGGCTACTCCCTTCACCTTGTTTCATCCTGTTGCCCACTACTGCCTCCCCTCTGACAGCTGCCTGTTCCATGTATCTATGCATCTGTTTCTGTTTTGTTCATTAGTTTATTTTGTTCATTAGATTCCACATATAAGTGAGATCATATACTATTTGTCTTTCTCTGGCTGGCTTATTTCGCTTAGCATAATAATCTCCAGATCAATCCATGCCATTGCAAAAGGTAAGGTTTCCTTCGTTTTTACAGCCACATAGTATTCTATTGTATAAATATGGAGAAAAAAAAAACAGTTGTTTATCCACTGATCTACTGATGGGCACATGGGCTATTTCCAGATCTTGGCTATTGTACATAACACTGCTATGAACATAGGGGTGCATATATTCTTTCGAACTGGTGTTTCAGGATTCTTAGACTATATTCCCAGAGTAGGGTCCAGACTTCTTGAAGTGACATGTTAAGTTACATGTCTTTGGTAAAGTTGTAAAAATTTCTGTTTGGTAGAAGAAGTAATTCCAGAGATTTAGATTAACTATCCTACAGGGTATGAATCATTTTTCTATCTAATTTAGCTATCCTAGCATTTTTACTTTTAGTTCCTATATATACCAAATCTCTCAAATATTCTTTGAAGCAGCTCATCCTGCTGCTTCCCTCACTGATACATTGGTCTTTGACATTTGTTCTTTTGGTATTTGTGAGTCATGTTTTTAATTTTGAAAATTGTATATTGATACCCCACACACCCTACAACATTGCCTGTGGATTATGCCCCATCCTGCACAAAGTCCTTGAAATCCACTACTGATTGCTGGTTTTAATGTTTTATCAGCACCTTGAAATACCTTTGTGATCATACTGGTACTTGAAGAGGTCTTCACGGGGAAAAAAAAAACTGGATACCTCTTCAGGTGGGTAAGTGCTCAAGAATGCTGCAGAAAGACTTCCTAGAATGACTCTCACAAAATGAGAAATGGATGTTCTTTCTATCATATTACTGTTCTTTCTATAAGGATAAAATTAAAAACCTTTGTTTTAGGGGATCAAGAGCAGACAGACTCACACTGGGCCCTTCTTTTCTGTCAGACACTATTTCTATAATCCACTTTTGCTAGTAATGGCCATAAAATAACTATATTGGAGCAATAAAAATTGATAAACTACCAACTGCCTCAAAAATCTAATAGCTTTGGCAAAATATACTGCAGTTCATTGTGATACAGCCTCCTTTTCCCTAACAGGTTTTATTTTAACACTTGCCTTTTTACATTAGTGAACAGCATAATCAAATCAACAAATTCAGCAAATGGGCAGTGTGTTCCAGGCCCTAGGCATTGTTCGGCCCTAACCCCATACCCAGTAGCGCTCCAAGTAGGCTCCTCTGGAACTCAGTATTTGTCCTTCATTTGCAGTTGTCCAGAATGGAAATGGAGAATAGAGTCCAAGTGGAGGGTCACAGTCTGCCCTGTCAGCACTCAAAGGATTTAAAATGGAGTCAGTCAAGAGTGGATCTTTTTTACATCCCAAGAAACAGGAAGGACAGGTTAAAACTTGGTTCACTAACAACTGGTATTTATAAATATTCTGAATCAGCTTGACACCTTTATCGAAAGAAACATAAGACAAGTATCTTGCAGTGAAAACTCAAACTCAGAAATAATCTAGGTATGGTGCCAATTCATAAAAAAAAGTGCCAACTGCCCATGCAGCATAGGTAATCCTCTGCAGAGAAAGTCTGAACTAAAATTCTAAAACACCAGGGAGGAGCAGGTGGAGTGGGTTGAGGATATAGAACAGAAGTAGAGGGGTATTTTTCAATCAACATTTTTCCTAGTGATTATCAAAACAAAATTCTTTAATATTTCACTATAAAGTGTTTTTGGAAAAATAATCAATTGGGCCAGCTTCTGCCCTGAGATGTAGGGAGCTGGAAGGAGCATTGCTCCCACCTTTACAATTTTAAAAATGCCAGGCTGATTTCACATTCATGACTTTAATAAAAAGTATTTTTTCGTTAAAAAAAACAAGTATTTTTTTAAATTTATTTATGTTTAGACAGAGGGGAGGGGAGGGAAACCTCAGTGTGTTGTTGCCTCTTGTATGCCCCCTACTGGGGACCTGGTCTGCCACCCACGCATGTGCCCTGACTGGAAACAGAACCTGCAAACCATTTGGTTCACAGGCCAGTGCTCAAATCAGCTGAGCCACACCAGCTGGGTTGGGGGGGGGATACTTTGCCTCAAGTATTTGTTGAGAGGCATATTTGTTTAAGTATTTTACTCATTCTTAAATTTGAGAGTTGTCTTACAATTGAGTTTTGAGTTTTAAAATGTATTCTGGGTAAAAATCCTTTGTTGGTTATGTGATTTATCAATAAATATTTTCTCTGTGGCTTGGCTTTTTGTTCTCTTAACAGTCTCTTGTTTTTCTGTTTCATTCACCAAGCAAGATTTTAATTTTGGTGAAATCGAACATCATTTTTTAAAGGTCTCATTTCTAAAAAGTCTTTTATTAACCTAGGTCATGAAGATTTTCTCCTATCTTCTAAAAGTTTTGTAGTTACAGTTTTACATTTAGGTCTATGCCCATTTTGAGTTAATCTTTGTATATGATATGAGCTTTACATGCAGATCTTCTTCTTCCTTCTTCCTTCTTCCTTCTTCTTTCTTCTTCCTTCTTCTTCCTTCTTCCTTCTTCTTCCTTCTTCTTCCTTCTTCCTTCTTCTTCTTCGGCTTATGGATGTCTAATTGTTCCAGCACCATTTGTCCAAAAGACTGTCCTTCCACTTTTACATTGTTTTTGCACCCTTGTCAAAAATCAGTTGCCTGTGTTTATGTGGATCAATATATCTGAACTCTCTTGTTCCATTGGTCTGTTCTCATCACTTCACCAATGCCACTGTCTTGATTATGGTAGCTTTATAATAGGCCATAAATTAGTGTGATTTCTCCAACTTTATTTTTCTTTTTAAAATTTGTTTTAGCGATTCTAGATCTTCTGCTGTTCTTTATAAATTTTAGAATCAACTTGTTTATATTTACAAAACCTGCTGGGATTTTTATTGGAATTAGATTAAGTCTAATGATGAATTTGATTAATTTAGGTATAATTGACATACCTAAATTGTAATATGCTGAATCTTCTACCACCACATGATTATAGTATAGCTCTCCAATTATTTAGATTTTCTTTGACTTCTTCCAGTGTTTTGTAGTTTTTAGCATATAGATCTGCACATGTTTTGATAGATTTACACCTAAGCATTTCATTTCTTTTCAGCTATTATAAATGATACTGTTTTTAAAAATTCAGTTTCCAATGGTTTATTGCTACCACATAGAAATATGATTTGGGTTTGGGGTTTTTTTAGATTTTATTTTTTAATTTTTAGAGAAAGCAGAAGGAAGAGAGAAAGACAGGGAGAGAAACATCAATATGTAGCTGCCCCTCACATGCCCCCCACTGGGTACTGGGGACTTGGCCTGCAACCCAGGCTTGTGCCCTGACTAGGAATTGAACCTATGACCTTTTGCTTCTCAGTCCAGCACTCAATCCACTGAGCCATACCAACCAGGGCTGATTGGTTTTTATATTGACCTTATATCCTCTTCCCTTGCTAAGCTAACAGTTAACAGGGCTTTTATTTTAAAAAATTGATTCCCCAGTATATTCTAATCAAATAGTCATGTTGTTGAGAAGTAGGAAGAATTTAATTTCTTTCTTTCAATCTATATGCCTTTTTATGTCCCTTATTGCACAGGCTGAGACTTCTAGTGTTGTATGATGTTTAATAGGAGTGGTGAGAAAGGACATTTTTTTCTTGTTTCACCTTTGTCTTTCATCTTTAAGTTATTTTTATCAAGTAAGTTCCTTCTATTCCTAGTTTGTTAAGAATTTCTGTCATGAAAACATGCTGAATTTTGGCATGCTTTTGTTGTCATCAGCTGACATGATCATGTTGTTTTTCTTTTTTAAACTTAATATGCTTGACTGATTTTGAACATTGAACCTGCCTTGCATTCCTGGGATAAACCCGAGTTGGTTCTGAGGTTTTATATATACTGTTAGATTTGCTAATATTTTGTTGGGAATGTTTGCTTCTATATTCATGAGAGATATTGGTCTATAGTTTTCTTTTTTACTGCATCTGAGTTTAGAATCGGGGCTTGATAAAATGAATCGGGAAGGATTCACTCTTCTGTTTTCTGGAAGAAATCTTACAGAATTGGTGTTAAAGACATTTTAGCTGTGAATTTCATTTCTTTGATAGATACTTTGATAGTTTGTGATTTTTGAGCAATATCTCCATTTTCTTTAAGGTGTCTGATTTATGTGTGTAGAGTTATTCATAGTATCATCTTATTATCCTTTTGATATCTGAGGAGTCTATAGTGATAATCCCCTTTCATTATTTGAGCATTCTCTTTTTTTCTTTCTCAGTCATGCTAGGGGTTTGTCAATTTTATTGATGTTTTCAAAGAACCAGTTTTGTTTTCATTGATTTTTTCTTGTTTTTCTGTTTCTCTGTTGTTTTTCGGCTTCATTGATTTCTGCTCTACCTTATTTATTTCCTTTTTCTGCTTGCTTTGGATATATTTTGCTCTTCCATTTTCAGTCCCCTAAAGCAGAGTGTAGATTATTTATTTGATACCTTTTTTCCCCAAAAGAGCATGTAATGCTGTAAATTTCCCTCTAAGCACTGCTTCAGGTGCAGCCCACAAGTCAAGTCATGCTGTATTTATTTTTCATTAATTCAAAATATTTTCTAATTTCCATTAGAAGTTTGTCTTTGGTTCATGGATTATTTAGATGTATGTTATCTAAAATCCAAATGTTTGGAGCTTTTCCTTTTATCTCTCTGCTATTGATTTCTATTTTCATTCCTTTATGATCAGGAAACATATTCTTTATGATTTCGGTGCTTTTATATTTGAGGTTTGTTTTTGATCCAGGATATGGTCTGTCTTGCTCCTGTCAGGTATAGTGTTCTATTCATGTCAGCTAATTCCAGTAAGTTGATAATGGTGTTTGGTTCTTATATATTCTTGCTGATTTTCTGTCTAGTGTTCAAGCCTCCAACTATAATTGTGGATTTTTCTATGTCTAATTTTAGGTCTAACAGTATTTGCTTCACAGATTTTGAAGCACTGTTGTTAGGTGTTTACACATTTAGAATTATTAAGTCTTTAGGGTGAGCTAATAACCCTTTTAGCATTGTGTCATGAGCCCTATATCCCACTTTTATCCTTGTAATTTTCTTTGCTCTAAATTCTTTCTTTTAATCAGTGTATCTCATATTTGTTTTTATCCTTTCATTTTTCACCTCTATCTATATCATATTTGAAGTTATTTTCTTACAGACTGTAGTTGGGTCATGTTTTCAAAATCTGTTCTGACAGACCACTAGACTTAATATAATGATTGATGTGCTCAGTTTAGGCCTACCATTTTATTATTTCTGTTACCTCTGTTATTACTCCCTCTTTTTTCCACTTTCCTGCCTTCTTTTGGGTTAGTTGAACTTTCCTTAGTGAAAGAAATTTTAATTCATCTACTGTGATTTTTTTTTAGTTTGTCACTGCATATTTTTGTGGTTGCTGTAGGGATTATAATATACACATTTAGCATTGCACAGTCTACTTAAAATCAATACTTTGCCACTTCAAGAGGAATGCAGAAACCTTTCCGCCCTATAGATCCTTTTACCCTCCCCTCTTTTTGTTATAGTTGGCTTATATATTACATGTACACCTATTCTAAATCTCTATACACATCGTTATCATTTTTGTTGTCAGCTGCCAAATACAAAGAACTCAGGAGAACACTAGTATATTATTTATACCCAAATATTTACCATTTATGTTGCTGTTCCTTCATTCTTAATGTTCTAAATTTCCTTCTGCTATAATTTCCCAACAATCTGAAGAACTTCCTGTAGCAATTCTTTTAGAGCAGGTTGTTGGCTATAAATTCTCATTACCAAAGGATATTTTTGCCAGATATAGAATTATGTGTTGATAGTTCTTTTTTCCTCACACTTCAGATACGTTGTTCCATTTCCTTCTGACCTCCTTGGTTTCCAAATAAAAATCCACTGTAATTTAAATTGTTATATCCCTGTAAGGTAATATATTGTTTTTCTGTGACTGCTTTCAAGATTTTTTTCTTTGTGATGATGTTCAACAGTTTGATTTGTATATGTGTGGACATGGATTTCTTTGGGTTTATCCTGTTTGGGGTTTTTCTTTGCTCAAGCTATGCAAAGTATCATAAGTAGGCTTTAGATTTCAGAATAGGCGGATAGAATAATGACAAAAGACTTTTGAAAGTGTCTTTGCTTCATGGTGACATGCACACCGTAGAAATAGAAATGTTTGCTATATATCCCAGGAAGAATTTAACGGTATTAAAATTATAGTTGTAACTCCTGCTCCCTTTCAGTGATGTGGAAGATTACTGCAAATGGACTAGAATGGAGGAAATTGAGCCCCAGAGAGAATGAGTGTTTTGCAGTTTCATACACCTATTAAGTTGCAGGTCTTTAAGTTAGTTTTCAAGTTCTGTTTCCACTATAATGTGTTGCTGTGCACTTATAGAATTTGCCCTTCCCCCAAGCTGAAACATTAATATAAGTTTATGGTGAGATGCTGATTTGAAATTTCTACTTTTTTAATCAGGAAAGTCTGAAATTTTAGTTCTTTCAGGGAGGCATCAAGTCTTGGTTTGAGCAAGAATTGGTATACCACCTGTTTTTGTACAGCCCACAAGCTAAGAATGGATTTTTTTGGTTTTTAAATGGTTGAAAAAATCAAAAGAAGAATAATATATTTCATAACATGTGAAAATTACATGAAATTCAAATTTAAGTGTCCATAAATGAAATTTTATTGGAACACAGCCCTGTCCATTTGTTTATATAATATCTATGTTTTCTCTCTATATTATCTATATATTTCTATGTTTTATACTGCCACAACAGAGTTGAATAGTTAACACAGACACTGGTGTGCAAAGCAAAACATTTACTATCTGGCCCTTCACAGAAAAAGTTTGCTAACTCCTTTAGAATAACATTCAGTGAATTGAGTTAGAATGTCAGTGATCTGAACTGTGTAAAAAGGGTAGCTAGAATTCAAACTTTACAGTACTAGTCTATTAACATGTTTAAATATTTTCAGTTCTGCAGCAATATTCCACATTATCTCTACTTCTAAAATTATCCCTTCAGGAAATCTTGCTATTTTTGATAACGTGGATGAACCTGGAAGGCATTATGCTAGGTTAAATAAGCCAGACAGAGAAAGACAAATAAATACTGCATGGTATCACTAATATGTTGAATTTAAAAAAAAAAAAGTCAAACTCATAGAAACAGTGTAGAATGCTGGTTATCAGTGACTAGGGAATGAGGAAATAGGGAGAGGTTGGTAAAAGAGTATGAACTTTTAATTAATTAAATGAATAAGTTTTGGGGATATAACCATAGTGACTATAGTTAGCAATACTCTATTGTATACTTAAAAGTTGCTAAGAGAAGACATCTTAAATGTTCTCACCACACAAAGAAAAAGAATGTTAGGTGATGGATGTGTTAATTTAGTGGTGGGAATCCTTTCATAATGTATATGTTTATCAAATCCTCGCATCATATACTTTAAATATATTACAATTTTATCTGTCAGTTATACCTCAGTAAAGCCGATGAAAAATTAAATGAATAAATAAAGGGCAATAAATAAATAAAATTAGCCCTTTGGCTCAGGAGAAATTGAATGGATAAAAAGCCAGAACTGTTATCTAGTTATTTGATAAAAATTGTCAATAGGAGGTACTTGACACCCAAGTGTGAGGGACTTAGGGAAGTTTACCTGGCTAGAAGAGATAAAGGCCATTATTTAAATTTTGTTTTCCTGCTTCTGAGTTGGCTTTTTACAAGTCTAATTACCTAATTGACTTTCTGTCAATAGGCTTCTGTTGTGAGGCTGTTTCTCTGTGACTAGTGAGAGGAAATAGCTGGTCATTTTTAAATATGGAAAGCCAAACTTCCAGAAACTGAGCCTGCCATTGCCCTCATCCCTATCCATGGAGTGGGCCTTTCATCAGGTCTTAGGAACTTTCCTTGCCTGCTGGCATCAGAAATCCTCCATCTCAAGGACCAAATGAGCCACATCTGTACTATTCATGCATTTAAGGATGTCTTCAGGCCTCAGTTAATTTCTCCTACTCATTGAAATTTAAGCTTCTTAAGTGGGTTGCCAATCAGAGTTTCTAGAAACAGCCAATTTTAAATGCACAATATATATTAATTTTTAGGGTAAAAAATTACTCTTTTGCTTTGGAAACTTCCTTATGTGTCAGGAAAACAAATCTCTTTGTACTATGCATACATATGCATATTCTGTATATGTGTGATTATATATATAGTACCATCATGAAATATAGCCGTCCTAAGTGCTCTGGGCCATACCATCCTGGATAAGAAACCAGGGTCTTGATGATAACAGTCACTCATAGACTTCTGCTAGCTCTATTATGATTCCAGGGCAGTTTTCAAACATACCCACTTTACCCTGGAAGTATCGGCTGTGTTTTCCGGAATAGGTACTCTAGAGCTCCAAGTGTCATCTTCCTCCTCTCCTCTTTCCTCTTAGCACCTTTGGTGACCTCAGAAATAGGGTCCTTGCTAGACTGTTAGTGCTTTTAGCCCTTGCAGGTTTCTCTTCTGTGTTTGCAAAGCTCCCAATGCTGCTAGTACCACTGACATGCCTCATTCTACCCATGTGGGTTACCCTCTCATCCCGTACCCAGTTAAGGGTGCTGACGTCTGTGCTAAGTCTCTTGATTCTCTTGAGGTCAAGTCTCTTGACCCTTCTGCTATAGCTGGAGCTCCTGAGAGTGTGGGGGCTGCATGCTAGCTTGCTTAGGTTTCTGTGGAAAGCTCTCCTCTTACTGGGATTCTGAACCAAGTCCCTGAAAGCTGAGCCTTTAGGTAAACCTGCGTAACACACTTCACAGCATTTTTTGGATGATATGTTGGAGTATTGCCCCTAGATCCAGTTGATGAGTTAACTGTCTTCTCTTAGGACCCCCTTCTTTATTAGGATATTGCTAGAAACATAGGTTACTCCTCAGAGGTGAGAATACCGCTGGTATATTAATCACCTGCTCAAGTGGGTCCCCTCTGTAGGTTTATGTGTTTGTACAGTCACTCACCATGTAATGTCCTTTTGACTAATGATGGACTACATATAGGACAGTGGTTCCATAAGATTATAATGAACCTGAAAATTTCCTATCACCTAGTGACATCATAGCCATCTTAATGTAGTAGTGCAATGCATTACTCACATGTCTATGGTGATGCTGGTGTAAACAGACCTGCACTGCCAGTCATACAAAAGTATACCACATACAGTAATGTACAATACATAATATTTAATAATGATAAAAAATGACTGTTACTGGTTTATGTATTTACTGTGCTTTCTATCATTATTTTAGAGTGTACTTTTTCTGCTTATAAAAAAGTTTGCTGTAAAACAGTATGCTGTTGTTATACTAGCAGCAGCCTCATACATTTTTGTGTACTACTGTGTCTCTTGATCACATCATTTTCTCTTGTGATTGATTTAATCTTGTGTTTTATACAGTAACGTGTTATACAGGCTTGTAGCCTGGGAGTAATAGGCTATACCATATAGGTTTGTGAGGCTATATAATCGAGGTTTGTGTAAGTACACTCTATGATGTTCAGACAACCATGGAATCATATTATGGCACATTTCTCAGAACACAGTCCAGTCATTAAGGGCACATGTTTATATTACTAATATATGCCCTAACGTGCATATATTCCTGTTCTTCTGTCTACTTGATGAGATTTTAAAGCTGGTCAGCTGCTGTAGGAAGCCCAGAGCTTAATTTCTGCCTTTACTAGGCCACATGCATTTCCTCTGCAATGTAGTCATTAATTTGGTCTTCTTTCTACCCAAATATTCTGCCATGTACCACCTGTGCCTACTATAGGCTGAAGTAGTTGACTTACCTGTCCAGTGTTGCTACTTCATAGAAGTTGACTTTTATGCTTCCCAAACTTTTATCTACTTTTTAAAAATTGGTTATAGAGAGAGGGAGAAACATCAATTTGTTGTTCCACTGATTTATGCATTCATTGGTTGCTTCTTGTGCGTGCCCTGACTGGGCATCAACTATAACCTTGGTGTATTGGGATGACACTAACCAACTGAACAACCCGGCCAGGGCCAAAACTTTATTTGCTTTTGTATCCTATTCCAAATATTGTTATATTCCTTCTTCTTGTTTTTTGAGGTAGGTAGGGGCTTAGATTATGGACTCAAGATATTTTTATGTAAGTATTTAGAGCTATAAAATCACCCTGGCTGGTGTGGCTCACTGGATTAAGCACCAGTTTGCAAACCAAAGGGTCACCAGTTTGATTTTCAGTCAGTGCACGTACCTAGGTTGCAGACCAGGTCCCCATTGGGGGGCATGAGAAGCAACTGCACATTGATGTTTTTCTCCCTTTCTTTCTCCCTCCCTTCCCCTCTGTCTAAAAATAAATAAATAAATAAATAAATAAATAAATATTTTTTTAGAAAAATTGTTCACAGCACTGCTTTAACCTCTCATCCACAAATTTTGATATGTTGTATGTATTTTCATTTTCATTCAGTTCAATGTTTTTTTTTATTTCTCTTGAGACATCTTCTTTGACCCATGGCTTATTTAAAAGTATATTATTTAGTTTCCAAATGTTGGGAAATTTTCCTTATTTTTCTGCTATTGACTTCTGCTTTGTTTCCATTGTGATCAAAGAATGCATTCTGTATGATTTCAGTCCTATTAAATTCGTTTAAGCTTGTTTTATGGCTGGTGTATCTTGGTATATTTTCGGTGGATGCTTGAAAATAATGTAGTCTGCTCTTGTTAGATGCAGTGTTCTACAAGTGTTGACTAAGTCTTATCCATTGATTATGTTGAGTTTTTTATATCTTTGCTGATTTTCTCTCTGTTGGCTCTATCAGTTGCTGAGAGAAGAAGGTTGAAGTCTCCAATTGCAGATTTTGTCTACTTCTCCGTTTAGTTCGGTCAGTTTTTGCTTCACATTTTGCTGCTCTGGTTTGTTGTGGGGGAGGTATTTGTTTTTGGTGCCTACACATTTGCAATTGCTATATCTTGGTAGATTTACCCTTCTATCATTATTTAATGTTTATTTCTATCTGTGGTAATTTCCTTTTTATTGATACTAATGTGGTCATGCCCACTTTCTCTTTTTAAAGTGTTTATTTATTTTTAGAGATGGGAAAGGTAGGGAGAAAGAGACAGAGAGAAACATTGATGTGAGAGAGAAACATCAATTGGTTGCCTCTCATACGTGCCCCTGAACCTGCAACCTAGGCATGAGCTCTGACCAGAAATCGAACTAATGACTTTTCACTTGTGGATGATGCCCAACCAACTGAGCCACACTGGTCAGGGTTACTCCTGTTTTGTTTTAAGTGATGTTTGTACCATACTTCTTTCTCCATTATGTTTTACTTTCAAACTACTTACATCTTTATATTTGAAATGAGTTGTGGTAAACAGTATGGATGGATCATATTATTTTATTTTATTTTAATAATTGTTCAAGTACAGTTTTCTCCCCTTTACTCCCAATCCAGCCCACCCACCCCTCCCTCCCAACTTGCCTCCCATTCCCACCCTCCCCCTAGTTTTTGTCCATGTGTCTTTTAACTTTGTTCCTGTAAACCCTTCCCCTTTTCCCCTGAAACTCCCTCTTCTCTCTCCTCTGGTCACTTTCTGCCTGTCCTGTATTACAGTGTCTTTGTATTTTTAACCCATTTTGCCAATCTCTGTCTTTTAATTGGTTCATTTAGATATTACATTTTCTGGTCCTTCAAATATCAATAAAATATCTTTCCATACAATATATTTTCTAGATTTGTGTCAGGCTTCTTAATCAGTGACTCTTTAAATACATGATATAATGGAAAGCATCTAGATAAAAAATCAAATGCTCTTGCACCTAGGCCTTCTTTGGTCTTTTAGCAGTTCTGTATCATTGGGCAAATGATACCATTTAGTTCCATTAAAAAAGTCTCATTGAGCTCTTATTGGACACCAAGTACTGGACTAGGTACCAGAGACATCAAGATAAAACATGACCATTCATTGCCTTCCAGGAATTTAGAATACACTTGGGGGCATGTACAAGTAATCAAATAATTACAGGGGGTACATATTATGGTAGAGGTTGTTAGTAGGGGCATTTTACCTAGCTTGGGAGTGGGAGGTAAGTTTAATTAAGTAAGGCTTCCAACAGGAGGTGATGGTTTAGCATAATTGAAAAATATGAAATTTTTAGCCCTGGCTAGCGTTGCTCAGTGGATTGAGCGTGGGCTGTGAACTCAAGGGTCACAGGTTTGATTCCCAGTCAGGGAACATGCCTGGGTTGCAGGCCAGGTCCCCAGTGGGGGGCACTCAAGAGGCAACCACACATTGATGTTTCTCTCTGTTTCTCCCTCCCTTCCCCTCTCTAAAAAAAATAAATAAATAAAATCTTTAATAAAAGGGAAATAAATAAATTTTCAATAGAGGTCATAAAGATTAGAAAGGGAAAAAAAAAAACATGAGATGGCTGAGCAGAAGTTTACATGACCATTAGAGGTTAACCAGGTTAAAGGGAACACAGAAAGAAAATTTTTGGACACTCTGAATGTTTGTTTCCTTGTGTGACAAAAGAGATTGGCAGTCCAATCAAGAAAAATATCCAGCCTCCCCCACCAGAAACACGATTAATATTGTATAATCTAGATATCTTCAGGCCTTGGTATCTTATGGGTCTGTTTATACCCATATTTCGTGGTTCCACATTTCACTGGCTCCTGCTGGACTTTCAGCTTTCCAGTAAAGTGTTCATGGTTAAGTCAGTAAGTCATCATGGGGTATCTCAAATGGTTTTAGAAGTCAATGTCAATTATAGTCACCCTTCTCCTATGCAAATTATTTATACAGTAGATGCTTAGGGTAGGCAGTAGGGAAGGGGATAGGCTTCAGAAGACTGTTAAATTTATACTTGATTTTTGTCACATTTGTAATTCCTGTATTTACACTAATGGTGTCTTTTGCCTAAGGTAAGTTTTATAGTATTGTTTCCATCTTCCTCAAACCATGTTTGTATTCATTAATAAGGGTTAAATAATTTAATAAAGTTTTTTAACCAACTTAATCATCCTTAACTTCTCATTTATTTTTTATTGTATACTTTTTTCATTACCATTTAGTCCCATTATACCCCTCTTCCTCCCACAATCACCACACTGTTGTCCATGTCCATGAGTCCTTTTTCCTTTTTGCTTAATCCTTCCACCCCCTACCCTCCCCCTCTTAACTGACATCCTACTCTCTGTGAGTGTGTCTCTATTTTGCTTGTTAGTTAAGTTTGTTCATTAGACTGCACATGTGAGTGAAATCATATGGTATTTATCTTTCTTTATCTTTCAGGCTTATGTCACTTAGTATAATGTTCTCCAGGTCCATCCATACTGTCGCAAAGGGTAAAACTTTCTTCTTTTTTACGGCCAAGTAGTATTCCATTATGTAAATGTCCCATAGTTGTTTTATCCACTCATCTACTGATGGACACATGGGCCACTTCCATATCTTAGTAATTGGAAATAATGCTGCAGTAAACATGGGGTCCTTATATTCTTTTGAATTAGTGTTTTGGGTTCCTTTGGATATATTCGCAGAAGTGGGATCGCTGGGTCACAAGGCAGATCTGTTTTTAATTTTTTGAGGTAACTATATTGCTTTCCACAGTGGCTGCAAAAATCTGTGTTTTCACCAACAATGCAAAAGGGTCCCCCTTTCTCCACATACTCACCAGTACTTGTTGTTTTTTGATTTCTTCATGATAGCTATTCTGACAAGTGTGAGATGATAACTTATTGTGGTTTTAATTTGCACTTCTCTGATGATTAGTTATGTTGAGCATGCTTTCATGTATCTATTGGCCATCTGTATGTCCAGTTTAGAGAAGTATCTATTCAAGTCTTTTGCCTGTATTTAATTGGGTTGTTTGTTTTTTGGTTTTGAGTTTTGTAAGTTCTATATCAATTTTGGATATTAATCCCTTATCAGATGTATCAGCGAATATGTTCTCCCACTCTGTGGGCCATCTTTTTATTTTGTTAGTGTTTTCCTTTGCTGTGCAAAAGTTTTTAGTTTGATAAAGTCCCATTTGTTTATTGTTTCTCTTGTTTCCCTTGCCTTGGGAGATAATATCTGATAAAATATTGCTATGACCAATGTCCAAGATTTTGCTGCCTATGTTTTCTTCTAGGATTTTTATGATTTCAGGTCTGATGTGTAAGTCGTTGATCCATTTTGAATTTGTTCTTGTGTGTGGTATAAGAAGGTGGTCTAGTATCATTTTTCTGCATGTATCTGTCCAATTTTCCGAAGACCATTTTTGAATAAATTATTCTCAGCCCATTGTATGAGTATGTGCTTACTTCCTCTGTTGAATATTAATTCACTATAAAGGTGTGGGTTTATTTCTGGGCTGTCTATTCTGTTCCATTGATCTGTGTGTCTGTCAGTACCATGCTGTTTTTATTATTATGGCCTTATAGTATAATTTGATATTACTTAGCGTGATTCCTCCAACTTTGTTCTTTCTCAGGATCACTTGCTATGCAGGGCCTTTCGTGGTTCCATATACATTTTGGAAATATTTGTTTTAATTTTTGAAATACATCATTGGAATATTGATAGGAATTGCATTGAATCTGTAGATTGCTTGGGTAGTACGGACATTTAAATGATGTTATTTCTTCCTGTGCATGAGCACAGAATGTGCTTCCACTTACTTGTATTTTCTTCAGTTTCTTTCCTCAGAGTCTTATAATTTTTCGAGTACAGGACTTTTACATCTTTTGTTAGGTTTATTCTTAGGTATTTTAATCTTTTTGAAGCAATTGTAAATGATATTGTTCTTAATTTCCTTTTCTGTTGGTCCATTATTGGCATATAAAAATGCAGCTGATTTGTGCTGAATTCATTTATCAGTTTTAGTAGCTTCTTGGTGGAATCTTTGGGGTTCTCTATATGGAGTATCATATCATCTGCAAATAAAGACAGTTTTACTTCTTCCTTTCCAGTGTGGATGCCTTTTATTTCTTCTTGCCTGAATGCTATGGCTAGGACTTCCAGTACCATGTTGAATAAGAGAGGTTAAAGTGGACATCCCTGTCTTATTCCCAATTTTAGAGGAACACTCGTAGTTTTTGCCCATTGAGTATGATGCTTGTAGTGGGTTTGTCATATATGACCTTTATTATGTTTAGATATGTTCCCTCTATTTCCACTATGCTGAGAGTTTTATCATAAATGGGTGCTGAATTTTATCAAAAGCTTTTTCTGCATCTGTTGATATGATCATGTGGTTTTTATTTTTCATTTTGTTTATGTGGCAAATCACACTGTTGATTTCCTAATGTTTTACCAACCTTGCATTCCCAGAATAAATCTCACTTGATCATGATGTATGATCTTTTTGATGCATTGCTGTATTGTTTGCTAATATTTTATTGAGGATTTTAGCATCTATGGTCATTGAGTATATTGGCCTGTGTTTTTGTTTTTTTTTTCTTGTGTCTCTATTTGGTTTTGGAATTAGGATAATGCTAGCCTTGTGAAATGAGCTTGGGAGCATTTTCTCCTCTTGAATTTTTTGAAATAGTTTGAGAAGGAGAGGTATTAGTTATTCTCAGAATGTTTGCTAAAATTCACCTGTGAAGCCATCCATTCCAGGTCTTTTGTTTGTTGGGAGTATTTTCATTACTGCTTCAATTTCAGTAGGTGTAACCTGTCTATTCAGACTCTGATTCTTCCTGATTTAGTTTTGGAAGATTGTATGTTTCTAGGAATTGTCTTAATTTTTTTAAAGATTTTATTTATTTATTTTTAGAGAAAGGGGAAGGGAGGGAGAAAGAGAGGGAGAGAAATATCAGTATGTGGTTGCTTCTCATGTGCTTTCCACTGGGGACCTGGCCCACAACCAAGGCATGTGCCCTGACTGGGAATTGAACCAGTGACCCTTTGCTTCACAGTCCAGTGCTTAATCCACTGAGCCATACAAGCCAGGGTGTGTTTCTAGGAATTTATCCATTTTGTCCAGGTTGCCCATTTTGTTGGCATATAGTTGTTCATAATATTTTCTTATTCTTTATATTTCTTTGGTGTCAGTTGTTACTTCTCTTTCTTTTCTGATTTTATGTACTTGGGTCCTCCCTCTCTTTCTTTTTTGGATGAGTCTGTAAAGATTTCTCAATCTCATTTTGGATTCATTGATCTTTTTTATCTTTTTTTTGGGGGGGTACTTTATTTTTTCATTTCTTCTCCGATCCTTATTATTTCCTTCCTTCTACTTTGGGCTCGTTTGTTGTTCTTTTTGAAGTTCCTTTAAGTGTACAGTACACTGTTTGAGCTTTTTTTTATTTTTGACATGGGCCTATAATACTATGAATTTCCCTCTTAAGAGTGCTTTTCCAGTGTTCCACAGACTTTGGATTGTTGCATCCTCATTTTCATTTGTCTCAAGGGATATTTTGATTTCTTCCTTGATCTTGTTGCTGACCCATTCATTGTTTAATAACATGTTATTTATCTTCCATGTCTTTGTGTGTTTTCCACTACTCTTCTTCTGATTGATTTCCAGTTTCATAGCCTGGTCAGAGGAGATCTTGCTTGATAGTATTTCAATCTTCCTAAATTTACTGAGACTTGTTTTCTGTCCTAACATGTGGTCTATGCTACAAAATGTTCCATGTGCACTGAAAAGTATGTATATTCAGCTGCTTTGGGGTGAGATGCTCTGAAGATACCAATTAAATCTTTTTGATTCTAATGTGTCGTTTAAGGCTGCTATCTTTTTATTGACTTCTGTCTGGGAGATCTATCCATTGAAGTCAAATGGTTGTTAAAATTCATGACTATGACTGTATTTCCATCGGTCTCTCCCTTTATATTCATCAGGATTTTCTTTACATATTTAGGTGCTCCTATGTTGGGTATGTAAAGGTTTACTACGATTATATCCTCTTGTTGGATTATTGTTCCCTTTATTGTTATTTAGAGTCCTTCTTTGTCTCTTACTACAGCCTTGGTTTTAAAGTCCATTTTGTTAGATATAAGTATTGCTACCCCAGCTTTTTATTCCTTTCCATTTGCATAAAATATCTTTTTCTGTCCTTTTACTTTTATTCTGTGTGTATCTTTCAATCTGAGGTGGGTCTCTTGGAGGCAGCATATATATATGGGTCTTGTTTTCTTATCCATTTAGTTACCCTATGACTTTTGGTTGGAGCATTTAAGCCATTTACATTTAAGGTGATTATTGATAGATACATATTCAGTGCCCTTTTATTGTTAGATTATTTTCCTCTGTTTTTTTCTTTCTCTTTTTCTTCTTTTTCTTCTATTGGTGGTGGTTCTCCCTCCCTCCCTCCCTCCCTCCCTACCTCCCTCCTTCTTCCCTACCTCTTCCTTTTCCTCCTCTTATTGTCCTTCTTCTCCTCCTTCCTTTCTTCTTTTTCCTTTCTTCTCCTTCCTCTTCTTTCTTCTTTAGTCCTTCTTCCTCTTCTTCTTTCTTCTTTTATTCTTCTTTCTTCTTCTCGTTTTTTCTTCTTCTCCCTTTCACATTTGCTGCAATACTGGTTTGGTGTTAACAAACTCCTTTAGTTTTCCTTGTCTTGGAACCTCCTTATTTCTCCTTCGACTTTAAATGATAACCTTGCTGGGTAAAGTAGCCTTGGTTGTAGGTCCTTGCTTTTCATTACCTTGAATATTTCATGCCACTCCCTTGTGGCCTGAAATGTTTCTGTTGAGAAATCAGATGACAGTCTAATGGAAGCTGTCTTGTAGGTAACTGAGTGCTTTTCTCTTGCAGACATGAAGATTCTTCTAGTTCTTCTTTTGGAGAATTCTATTGTTCTTTCATTTGGGGCCTGTTTCTTTGTCTTCCCATTTTGGCTGCTTCTTTGTGTTTGTTTCTATGTATTAGGTAGATCTGCAAATACTCTGGTGTAGGCCTATGTCAGACTGTGCCTGTGACTGGCCCTGGGCAACCTGTTTGGAGCTCTCAGTAATCCACAGTGTATGGTTCCCTCTGCTGGACCTGTTTCATTTTTTTTTATTTCCTTTTAGAGAGGGGAAGGGAGGGAGAAAGAGAGGGAGAGGAACATCACTCTGTGGTTGCCTCTTGCATGCCCCCTACTGGGAACCTGGCCTGCAACCCAGGCATGTACCATGACTGGGAATTGATCCGGCTACCCTTTGGTTTGCTGGCCAGCACTCAATCCACTGAGCATACCAGCCAGGTCTGGACCTGTTTCTGTGCAGAAAGAACCAGGCTGTGCACCAGGGCCAGCTTTAACAAGCACTGGGCTCAGGGGAGGGTCAGCTAAAGTCTCAGAGTTATCCAGAGCTCCACCTCTGTCTGCAGGCTTTCTGTTTGGCTTAAAGAGTGAAAGTCTTCCAGCTGTACTCCTCAGCAGCAGGGCTTAAGCACCATAGGGTAAGGCTAAGTAACTCCTGTGGGCAGGAGGGCTTCCCTCAGGCTGATGCCACTTGGAAGGGAGTGCTCTGCCTGAGAAAGATGACCTTGGCAGTATGCAGAATGATTCAGCACAGTGATCCTGGTGGCTGACCATTTAGTTCTCTCCCCAGAGCTACCAGCCCCAGACAGTCCTCACGTGTGTGTAATCCACTCTGCCCTCCCTCTGCCAGCACTCAGGATAAGTGGCTGCAAATGAAATTTTGTGCATTGGCCCTTTACGAGGCTCTCTGCATCTCCAGCCATCTCCTTGGTGAACAGAAAACCCTCCGCTTTCCACAGCTGTATGTTACCTAGATTTCTTTCCTGGTCTGATAGTATATGCTGGGGAGCCCAGCTTGGGGTTTAGACCTCACAGTTTGCAGGGAGAACCTTCCAGCCACTGAACTATCCTTCCAGAACTTTCAGGTGCCACCCATGGGAGCCCAGCCAGCCCTCTCATGCCTCCTCCCTACTCTCTGCCAGTCTCAGTATGGTTAAGTGGCTTCTTTCATGTGCCTGTGATTATAAGGGTTTCCTCCAGCTAGTATTCAGTTGGTTATTCAGGATGATTTCTCTATAGTTTAGTTGTAATTTCGGATTAGTCCTGGGAGGAGGTTAGTGTAGGTTCTAATGACTTCTCCACCATCTTGGGTCTTCTACCACCTTAATCATTCTTACTCCTTTTTTGAGAATTATTTTGCCATTGTCTACACTTTTTTCTAATAATTGAATGAATACATGATGGTACAGAATACAGGAGCTATTGGGTAACCTCCTCATGGTCTTCACCAGTAGGTATGCTTTTTAGAAGAGTGTTTGGCTTGGTAAAACATGGAGGATGGTAAAGAGTTGGAAAGCAAGACTTCAAAATAGCAGGTAAAGGATTTATAATCATTAACTCTGCAAAAGAGAAGATTAAGAGGTACCCCTTCACTACATGGGCCATTTTAATCGAAATTTGGTATTGGCCAGTCACAGTTATGAGTACTAAAAATAATGTGAGGACTTTATTGCTATGAGGGGTTTAGGAAAAGAAGGAAGTAATTCTACCAACTGTTGAAGTGGGTCCCAAAGGGATATAGAATTCCCTAGCTAAACCTGAGGGGGGGAAAGTGTCATCATCTCCCTTTTGGAGGTTCAGGTAAATGTAGGAGAACTTAAGTGGCAGTGGGCAGGATTAGGGAGGAGACATTCTTGCATTATCAATCATTCAGCCCTCCCATGAAAGTAGCGTGATGTAGTAGGGAAATGTCGCTTTGTAAGTTAGTCCATCAGTTCAAATCTTAGCTCCCTGATCTCTTCACTGAGACTCTTTTGTAAAAATGGATAACATCATGTCATAGATTTGAGTAAAAGAATTAAAGTATGTGAAGTATCTATGATAACAAAGGGTGCCCCATGAGCCTAGTCCCCCATATCCCTCTTTACAGTCTGTCCCTAGCTTGAATCCCCAATTCAGTGTTTATCAATCTCTCATACCACTCCATAGTCTAAATCATACAGAATTATATATAGGGTTTTTTTTTGTCTGTTCATTTTATTTCGTTTTAAGAATGTTATTTCCTCCCACGCTGTCATGTGTGTAATGCCCTCACTTTAGTCCAGGGCTGGCCTTTCACTTGGTGGACTCTGAAACAAGTCATGTCCATACCAAGGATAAAACCCTACTCAAAGATGAACCCCTACTTAAAGATGGACTTCAAGACATGTTGTTCTTCAAATCTAATTTGTATAAGCTAAGACGGAAATTTTTAATATATAGTGAAAAGTAACTTGGTTGCATTTTCATGTGAGTTAGCCACCTCACACCAGATTGCAAGAGCTGGTTATTCACATCACTTTCAAACTCCATGGCAATGATAGCATCTTAATTCCTTAAAGCTAACCGTGAAAAGAGTATCTACAACACAGAAATTCAAACTACAAGTAAGAGCCCCCCTCATTGAGAGCCTGATGTTGAACAGTGATCAACACACCACTAATGATACAATCTTTCTGTCTCTTTGGGTGAGTTGCATGGGAGGTCAAGGAATCTTCACAAGATTATATCACATATGTAGACTTGGACAAGGAACTTCAGTGATGTGATTCTCATGTTTCATGTTATCAGCATGAGAGCTCCTCTTGGTCCTTTTCTGAAACTGTGGTATTCTGTCCTTCAGCTAATGTTCTAAATTGTAATAATATTCCAATCCTACTTCCCTAGAATGAGGTCAAACTCACTTTTTTTCAACCGTGCTACTCCCTGGTTACACACACACACACACGAGGTCTACCTGGAAAAAGTCCATCCACTGTTAATATAATGAGAACAGTTTATGTGACATTGATGTAACCTGGCAGCCAAGGAGGGTGGACTGGATACACATGTGTGAACAACGATGACTTCACTGTACCAGTCAGTAGGGGTGATAGATGCCATTGAGTGAGCATGTGTACTGTGTGGCCATCACATTCAAAATGACCGAGTGAGTAGAGCAACAAATCTGCATCAGATTTTGCTTTAAGCTTGAACATTCCTCTGTGGGAACTATTCAGATGATCCAGAAGGCCACAGCTATGGGCACCTGGTGATTGGCAGCTTCATCAAAAGAACATGCCAACTCATGCATCATGTCTTATGCAAAGTTTTTTTGCAAAACATCAAATTGCACAGGTGCCTCAGCTCCACTGCAGCCCAGATTTAGTGCTCTGCGACTTCTGGCTTTCCCCAAAAGTAAAATCATCTTTGAAAGGAAAGAGATTGCAGACCATCAGTGAGATTCAGGAAAATAGAACGGGGCAGCTGATGGCAATTGGAAGAACTGTGTGAGGTCCCAAGGTGCCTACTTTGAAGGGGACTGAGGTGTCATTATTCCGTGTACAGTGTTTCCTCTATCCAGTTACCTTCTTCAATAATTGTCTATTTTTCATATTACATGGCTGGATACCTTCTGAACAGACCTCATATATAATAACAATTAATAAATGATAATAAAATAATAAATTCTATGTATCATGTACTTACAACTGTCAACTTACTTTTGATCTACCCTGTGTTCTTGTGTCTGGCTTGCTTGTGTCTGTTTTGGCTTATTTTTGTGTCTTATTCTTGTGTCTGTTTTGGCTTATTTTGCTCAACATAATGTTTCTCAGATTCATCCATGATGATGTATATATCAGTAGTCCATCCTCTTTTGTTGCTGAGTTATCTCATTGTGTGAATGTACCGAAATTTGTTTACCTGGTCTCCTGTTGAGGGACATTTTGAGGGTTTTGGGAAGTCTTATTGTGGTTTTAATTTATATTTGTCTGGTAACTAATACTAATGAACATCTCTTCATAATTTATTGCCATTTGAATACCTTCTTCTGAAAAGCCTGTTCAAGACTATTGCCATTTATTTGTAAGAAATAAACATACAAGTCAAGGAAGCACAGAGAGTCCCAAACAAGATGAACTGAAAGAGGCCCACACCAAGACACATCATAATTAAAATGCCAAAGTTTAAAGACAAAGAGAGAATCTTACAAGCAGCAGAAGAAAAGCAGTTAGTTACCAACAAAGGAGCTCCCATAGACTGTCAGCTGATTTCTCAAAAGAAAGTTTGCAGGCCAGAAGGATTGGCACAGAATATTCAAAGTAATGAAAAGCAAAGACCTACAATCAAGATTACTCTATCCAGCAAGGCTATCATTTAAAGTTGAAGGACAGATAAAGACTTCCCCAGAGAAGAAAAAGCTAAAGTTCATCATCATCTAACTAATATAACAAAAATGTTAAAAGTCTTCTTTAAGAAGAAGATAAAAAATGTGAATAATAAAATGGTAATAACTACATACCTATCAATAATTACTTTAAATGTAAATGAATTAAATGCTCTAATCAAAAGACACAGGGTGGCTGAATAGATAACAAGAGCCACACGTATGCTACCTACAAGAGACCCACTTCAGATTAAAAAACACACAAACTGAAAGCAAAGAGAAAAAGATATTTCATGCAAATGGAGATGAAAAAAGCTGGTATAGCAGTACTTATCAGACCAAATAGACATTAAAACAAAGATTATAACCAAAGATGAAGGGCCCAGCAATTTCATGCCTGGGTATATATCCAGAAGAATCCAAACCACTAATTTGAAAAAACATATGCTTCCCTATGCTCATTACAGCATTATTTACAGTAATCAAAATATGGATGCAACCTAAGTGTCCATCAACAGACAGATGGGTAAAAAGGTACATATATGCAATGGAATATTACTCAGCCATGAAAAAGAATGAAATATTGCCTTTTGTGAAAACATGGATGGACTTAGAGGGTATTATGGTAAATAAAATAAGCCAGACAGAGAAAGACAACTGCCATATGATTTCATTTATATGTGGAATCTGAAAAAATAGTTAACAAACAAATAAAAACACATAGATACAGAGAAAAAATTGGTGGTTTCCAGTTAGGAGGGGGTGTGGAGGAATGGGTGAAACAAAGGGAAGTGATTAAGATGTACAGATTGCCAGTTATAAAAGCAACCATGGGAATATAAAGTATAGCATGGGAATATAGTCAATAATGTTGTAATAACTAGGTGTGGTGTCAGATGGGTACTAATCAGGGTGATCACTTTGTAAATTACATAAATGTCTAGTCACTATGTTGTATACTTGAAACTAATATTGTATGTCAGTGGTAATTGAAAAATAATTTTAAAAAAAAACACTTTGCCCATTTTTATATTGAATTGCTTTTCTTATTATTAGTGTATTTAATTATGTTTTACTGATTATGCTATTACAGTTGTCCCATTTTTTCCCCTTGGTTCTCCTCCACCCAGCACCCCCCCACACTCACTCAGGCAATCCCCACACCATTGTTCATGTCCATGGGTCATGCATTTAAGATAATACCTTTGCTGGGTAGAGCAATCTTAGCTATAGGTCCCTGCTTTTCACGACTTCAAATATTTCTTGCCAATCTTTTCTAGCCTGCAAAGTTTCTCCTGAGAAGTCAGCTGACAGTCTTATGGGAACTCTCCTATAGGTAACTAACTTCTTTTCTCCTGCTGCTTATAAGTTTCTCTTTTTATCTTTAACCTTTGGCATCATAATTGGGATGTGTCTTGGAGTGGGCCTCTTTGCATCCATCTTGTTTGGGACTCTCTGTGCTTCTTGAACTTGTGTGTCTATTTCCTTCACCAAATTAGGGAAGTTTTCTTTCATTATTTTCTCAAATATATTTTCAATTTCTTGCTCTATCTCTTCTCTTTGTGGCACCTCTATGATGTGGGTGTTGGAATGCTTGAAGTTGTCCCAGAGGCTTCTTACTTATACTATCCTTAGGGTTTTTAAAATTCTTCCCTTTTCTTACTGTTCTGATTGGTTGTTTTTGCTTCCTTATGTTCCAAATCATTGATTTGATTGTTAGCTTCATCCACTCTACTGTTATTTCCCTGTAAACTGTTCTTTATTTCAATTAGTATATTCTTTGTTTCTGACTGGATGGTTTTTGTGCTGTTGAGGTCCTCACTCTGTTCCTTGAGCATCCTTATAACCAGTGTTTTGAACTCAACATCTGATAGATTGCTTATCAGCATTTTGTTAGGTTCTTTTTTCTGGAGTTTTGGCCTGTTCTTTCCTATGGCCCACGTATCTTTGTCTCTTCATTTTGGCAGCATCCCTGTGTTTGTTTCTATATATTAGGTAGAGCTGCTATGACTCCATGTCTTGGTAGTGTGGCCTAATGCAGTAGGTGTCCTATGGGGTCGAGTGGTACAGCCTCCCCTATCACTCTAGCTGAGCACACGAGGTACACCCTTCATGTGGGCTGAATATGCCTTCCTCTTGTAGTTGAGCCTTGATTGCTATTGGAAGGTCAATGGGAGGGTTTTACCCAGGTCAGTCAGCTGCAAGGACTGGCTGTGACCACTGACCACCAACCTCAGCCCTCTGTGGAGGATCAGCTGTGCAGGGGCAGGGTGGTGGTGCTCCATTGTGGTCTGTAGCTGTCCCCTGGGTGTGCTGGCCTTGGGGTTTCCTAGGCGGTGCAGGGCAAGGTCTGCCTTACCTGTATTCTGCCCAGGATCACCCTGCATGAGCTACAGAACAATCTGCAGATGGCTGCTATTTGTGCTGGGCTTCTAGGTTCCCAGGTGAAGCCAAGCTGTGAACCTAGTCTGGCTGCTGCTAGTGCTGTGCCTTGGACCACTTAGCAAGAGGTATGGTGTGGGGAGGGGGCATCTGGGGACCACTGAAACCCACTGTTGCTTGTTTGAGAGAATTTAAGAAGTTGTAAAGCATGAGCCAAGACCATCCATTCATATGGAAAAGCCACTGTTAACAGCTTGGGTGGGCCCATAAGTCGAGTAGGGCAGAACCTCAGGAGATCTCCAGGGCAGGGCAAACAATGTTAGCCAGGTTGGTAGAGTTTCTGGTATGGCACCCACCTGCTGGCTCTGTGGCTCTGTGGGAGAGGGTTTTAGAAAAGAAACAGTGGCCTCTGCTCACCTTTCTGTCTTGGACAGAGCTGTCCCCCAGCTGTCACCTTGATGCTAGACACTCCATTTTCTCCACATATGCCAATGGTGTCCTTCAAGCTGCTACCCCAATGCTGGAGTTCAGAGGGAGTGGGTCTGAATAAGTTCGTGTGTGTGTTCTCTAAGAGGGACTGCTTGGGACTCCAGAAGTTTCTTCCACTGACTCAATCCCTGCTGGTTTTTGCAGGAAGAATTTATGGGGACTTATCTTCTTGTTACTGGAACCTTGGACTGGGCGGGGCGGGGGGGGGCTGGCATGGGACTAGGACTTCTCATTCCTGCGATATCCCTCCTGAGTTTTCATCTACTACACTTGTGTGCAACCAGCCCATTCCACCTCTCCACATCTCCGTCCCTCCTACCAGTCTGGCTGGATGTGGTTTCTTTAATTCTGTAGTTGGACTTCCTTTCAGCTTGATTTCTAATGGTTCTGAGTGATGGTTGTTCCATAGTTTAGTTTTAATTTTGATGTGGTTGTGCAAGAAGGCGAGCTGTGTTTACCTATTCCTTCATCTTGTTACTAGTGTTCTTCGTATAGCCAGGATATAAGTCCTTTCTTGTCTGAGAGTACATTTTCACTCTTAAGAGTATGCTTTTCATACAAAAAAACACTTCAGAAATGTTTATAGAAGCTTTATTTTTAATAATCAATATGGAAACAGCCCAAATGTTCTTCAGTGGATGAATGGTCAAGCAAACTGTGGTACATCCATGTAATGAAATAAAAGGAATGAACTATTGATACATGGAACAATTTGGATGGCTCTCAGGAACATTTATGCTGAATGAAAAAGAGCCAGTCTTGAGGTCCTGGAGAGAGCGGAGCAGGCACCATTTTTCCCTCTCAGACCCCACCCCCACATACAACATCACAACCCAGCGACACAACCCAGCGACTGCAGTGCCCCGCCCTGGTGAACACCTAAGGCTCCGCCGCCCTTACGTAACAGCCGCAACCAGATCAAAGGAAAATAAAAAATAAAAAAGATGGCTCAAACAGAATTAAAATCCCCAGAGCCAATTTTTTTAAGTGAGCGAGAGATAGCTAACCTATCAGATGCACAGTTCAAAGCCCTGGTGATCAGGATGCTCACAGAATTGGTTGACTTTGGTCATAAATTAGATGAACAAATGCAGGCTACAATAAGAGAAATGAAGGAAAATGTACAGGGAGCCAAGAGTGAGGGGAAGAAAACTGGGACTCAAATCAATGGAGTGGACCAGAAGGAAGAAAGGAACAACCAAACAGAAAAGAATGAAGAAACAAGAATTCAAAAAAATGAGGAGAGGCTTAAGGACCTCCAGGACGCCTTTAAACATTCCAACATCCGAATTATAGGGGTACCAGAAGGGGAGGAGGAAGAGCAACAAATTGAAAACTTATTTGAACAGGTAATAAAGGAGAACTTCCCCAATCTGGCAAGGGAAATAGACTTTCAGGAAGTCCAGGAAGCTCACAGAGTCCTAAAGAGGTTGGACCCAAGGAGGAACACGCCAAGGCACATCATAATTATATTAGCCAAGGTAAAGATGAAGGAGAGAATCCTAAAAGCAGCAAGAGACAAGGAGACAGTTACCTACAATGGAGTTCCCATCAGACTGTCAGCTGATTTCTCAGAAGAGACCTTACAGGCAAGAAGGGGCTGGAAAGAAGTATTCCAAGTCATGAAAGGCAAGGACCTACATCCCAGATTGCTCTATCCAGCAAAGCCTTCATTTAGAATGGAAGGGCAGATAAAGTGCTTCTCAGATAAGGTCAAGTTCAAGGAGTTCATCATCACCAAGCCCTTATTATATGAAATGTTAAAGGGACTTACATAAGAAAAAGAAGATTAAAAATATGAACAGTAAAAAAAAGTCATCAAATGGAGGGTTAGCAACAGGAAAGTGGGAGGAGGAGAGAGGGTGAAAAGATATAGAGAATAAGTAGCATAGACAATAGGTAGAAAATAGACAGGGGGAGGGCAAGAATAGTATGGGAAATGTAGACACTAAAGAACTTATGACACATGGACATGAACTAAAGGGGGGAATGTGGGTGGGAGTGGGTGGGCAGGGTGGAGGGGAGTGAAGGGGAAAAATGGAACAACTCTAGTAGCATAATCACTAAAATAAAGAATAAAAAATACCTAAAAAAAAAA